>JAPMOQ010040526.1:245993-277586 GCA_026543055.1 Argiope trifasciata
GTGTACGTGATTGTATATGGATTGCGTAAGGTGTGCGTATATGGGTTGTGTAAAGTGTACGTGATTGTATACGAATTGTGTAAGGTATACGTATATGGATTGTGTAAGGTGTACGTATATGAGTTGTGTAAGGTGTACGAGATTGTATATGGTATGAGTACGTGATTGTATATGGATTGTGTACGTGATTGTATATGGGTTGAGTAAGGTGTACGTATATGGATTGTGTAAGGTGTACGTAAATGGGTTGTGTAAGGTGTACCTGATTGTGTAAGGTATATAAAGATTTTTAAGGCACTTAATGAGATGAAATGTCGTTTTAATACGAAATTTGTAGATCTGTACCAAATTTTGGACTGATTATAGGAATGATTTGAATGTCCACCGGTCTCGCATTTAAGGTTAAGATATCTTAAAAACTTAAGCATATGTTGATGGAATTTTGTAGCTCGAGTTATCCTTAAAATCTTATATTTAAAGTGTACGTACACACTTTAAATTTCGAAAATCGTTCAAAATATGGAATATTTTTTATAGTTTCAAAATGCTCTCTGATCCTTTAGCTTTCAAACGATACCGAGATGTTATCATTTTTTGGAATATTTCCCCAATTTTAAGGATTTTGCTTGAGGTATTTTCACTAAAAACTCTAATTTTGGTTTTAGTTAAACTCATCATATGAAGATCGATATTTTTTCACTCTGCTGCTTCCTTCAAACAGTAACAACTCAGCAAGAAATGAACCAAATGCAATTATTTATGTATCAAAATAATTTGTATGAAGCAGTGGATGTTTTGTGCCTCCATCAAAGTTATATTTATAGAAGTGAATTTCTAATTAAAGCGATTTAAAAGTTTAAATGATAGGAAAAACTCCTTTTTCTATGCATCGTTGATGAAAAATTAAAAAAAAAAAACTGCGTATTTTTATAACTTGATTGAAGGCAGACAACATGAAGACTGATATTATTCCTCGTTTCCAAAAAGAATGGTGTGTAAGTACAAATTAGAATTTAAGGTATCATGTTTCGAAAAATGTGTTAATTCACTCATTAAATAATCTAATTAATTCATTAGTATAATATGATTTTTTTCTCACTGAAAGGAATTTAAATATATATTGATTATCTACAATAAAAAAATTGGATTTTAAAGTTAAAATTTAAAAAAAATTCTGGTATATACGTATACCTTAAAGAATCAATGCTTTGGATTTTTTTTTCTTTTCGCATCTCCGAGATGATAGAATTTTAGAAGAGTCATGTGCATGTAAACAAGGCAATTAACCACTCGAAATACGAATTTACTTCACTTCCAAATTAAATAGCTTCCTCATTGGAATAATTACTATTATTTAAATTTCTTTGATAATAATACGTTTCAGGTGGCTTATTTTCATTTTAAGTTATTTAATACTTTTCACTGAATTGCAGATTAAAAATTCAATCATTTGATGCGCGTCTCAGACACGTCACTGTATGCGGAGTGGTTTTAAGTTCTTCATTTTTACAGCGAAATGATGCGATTCGTACCGAGTCTCTGGCATTGATCAGAAAATGTAGCATTTCACACACCCTCCCACATATTTTAGCTGCCTGCTCCAAATTGTTGAGAAGTGATATATTCGGACTGCGAGAAAGTCTTTTCCTGTACTAAAAGCTCTAGATTTTATTTTTCACTAACTGGTAACCGGCGCGTTGCTGCCGCAGGAGAAATAATTTTGGAATTTGAAAGAACTGTCTTGTTTGATGAGGAAAGATAGAAAGAATAATATTTATTTTCTTGTCGGTAGTGAATGCATTCATTGAAATGGAGTGATATATAAAACGAGAAGCGTAAATAATATTCATTCTATTTTTTAAAACTTTATTATTCATAATTTTTTTAAGGTGAGCATTATATATATATATATATATATATATATATATATATATATATAATATACTACCTCAAAAACAATTTTCGGATTCTATAATTGTTTTTCATTGCCAATGGAAAGTAGAAAAGCAAAGCCCGCACAGGTGAAGGAATAGCGTAAAGTGAAGAAAACTTATCTGAAAATTGCGATTTTTTAGAGCAATGAAAACATATTTTTTAATTTATTATAAAGAAAATTAGCTTATGCTTCATGGCATTGAGAATCAAAATTTATTTAAAAGTTTAAATTGAATAAATAACCCTAGATTTTTCAGTTTTATTTATAGATGAACAATATTTTACATTAAATTTAAAATGGTTTGAAATTCAATAGAAGTATTTTCTTAACTCAATAAAAGATCTTCCCAGACTCGTTGGAGTCCTAAAATAAATTTCTATCGTCTGAAATAACGCAGAATCGGAATGTTTTTTTTAATCATATGAGAACATGATTCTGTTTTCATTGGGAGGTTTCGAATAATTGAAGCTCGAATTCGCGTAGGCAAGGAATAAAGCATACGTGGCAATATTCATCAGCATCTTTTGATCGTATATATATATATATATATATATATATATATATATATAACCTGCTTTTACCAGTGTTGCATTATTATTACGTTCGCTTCTTTGGAAGCAGGTGCGTTTTGAAAAGGTTGACGTAGAACTATGACATCGTAGATGTTATTATCATGGAATTCAGAGGAAATTAAATAATTTAATTTTTATATGTTAAAAAAAAATCTTTCGCGTTTAGTAACAGTTTTGGTAAAAATATTTTCTCTCTTCCCCAGTGGTGAAATGTCACTTAATCTATTCTTCAATGGTAAATATTGAAGGAGGATTTTCTTAGAAAGAAGACTCCTCTTCCTAAGATGAATCCATTTGAAAACTGTTTTATGATCTAAGAAATTAGAAAATAGCAGTGTGTGTTTACAAAAGTATTGTTTTCATGATAATTCTCTGTAAATTCATATGTTTGAGAAATAGTTGGTAAATCATTAAGAAATGACACACACACAATGAATAGAAAAAGCGGGATTTTTTCTGTAATTTCAATCTTTAAGTACCAATTAAAAACTTATTTCTATAAATATAGCTTTGATTGAGACACAAAACATCCACTATTTCATATAGATTATTTAGATGCATAAACAATTGTATTTGGTTCATTTCTTGCTGATCTGCGGTTGTTTGAATGAAGCAACATAGTGAGAAAATATCATTCTTTAGAAAATGAGTTTAAAAAAACAACCGAAACTAGAGTTTTTAGGGAAAGCACCTCAAGGAAAATGCTTACAGTTGGAGAAATATTCCGAATATTGACCACATCTTGGTATCGTTTGAAAGCTAAAGAATCAGAGAACATTCTGAAGCAATGAAAAATTGATCTGAAGTTTCTGACCATAGAAGGCAAGAGATTTTAAGTGAAACTAGCTAGTACCGGAGCATTGCTGCCGTCGAAAAAAAATATTGTTAAGAGCAATCAATTAATCACTTGGCTATGTATAATCGAAGTGGGATGAACGGTACGGCAGTATGTAGAGTGCGAACAAACAAACATTTATTTCTTTAAATATTAGACCTGTGTATCCTTTGCGAATTGAGAAATTTAGCGTTCTTTCAGAATGGTAATGAAAGAAACTATTTATTGTGTCTCCTGACTCGTTTCATATTCGTTCCGAATTCTCATGTTTAATTTTAGAAAATGAGATTAAAATAGTTTCTTTTAAAATGGATTCAACATAGAAAATATATTTATGCCATAAAATTGTTAATATAGATGAAAAGATAATTTTTGAAAATTAAGATGGTGCGAAATTATTCGTACTACAATACTTTTGGTGATTACTGCGACAAACGCTAACATTTAATTAAAATTTAACCCCTCCCTTCCGAGTTGGTGTCCTCAAAACTTTCCCGTATAATCTATAATAAAGTTGTTACCTCTGAGAATGGCTTGCATCAAATTTGCGTATTATAGCTACATAATATTTACCATTAACTTTTGATTTAGCATTTCTGCAGAATCCATTGTCTCATCGTCGAATTATTTGGGGATGAATCCTTGGCAAATAGCAGCAGTTAAGATTCGGATTTTTTTTTAAAAAATTGTAGAGAATTGTACTATCTTTATAACCTTCCCTTAGGTGTAAACAATAAGTTGACCGAGTTTCATCGCCATCGGATGAACGGTTTAGGAAGACATACAGACAAACATTCATCTTTATTTATATAGATTGAAGATCTATTACAAATAAATACTCAAGTCACATGAATATCATCTTTAAAAAAATATTAACAATTTCACTAAATTTTTTTATTATTGTTCTAAATTGTTCAAAACGATTTAAAATCGTCTGATTCGAAGTTGCTCAGACGATTAAAGAAGAGATTTCAAGTGAATAATGTAGAAAGTAAAGCAAAAGATACAAAATATTATTTTTTTATGTGTTCGTAGAGCCCCTCCGGACAAATTTCCGATGAGTGAAATCGAATCTTGTTTGTTTACCTCCTCCGGTCTACCCTTCGATCTGGGTCGGTCGTTGACCCCGCCGTTCCCGTTTTAGCGATCCGGAAATATCTGCGCTCTGTTTCGCCCCGATGGAACAATGATTCGAAAGGAGAGCGTTACGAGATCAGATCACTTTCGCGTACGTATTCAGGTATCCAACTGCGAAAGAAGGTATCCGACTTCGAAGAAAAACAGTTTAGAATGAATGGTTTTAGATGTTTTGTCGATTATAACACGAAATATTATAAATACGACATTAAATTATTTGAAAATGTAATATATTTTAGGAAAAATTGTTCGTATATTTTGAAGAAATTGAACCAAAACGGTTAACACTCTTCACAAAATGGGGATGCAGCCATCCTATTTTTATTTGTACACAAGTGATAGAATATAATGATGAATGAAATGAACCGAAACCTAAGAAATATTTTGAGATGTAAAGAAGTGACAGGTAAAAATATGCACATATATGCTTTTTTTTCCAATAAATTCTCAACTTAATTTGTTAAAAACGCCTATAAATGGAAAAGTATTTCGCCAACCATTAAACTTTTGATTCATTTCATCACCCATATTATTTAAAACACACGCTGAAATTTTTATGTAAATACCTCTATTAGTTTTTGAGATATGATGTTAACGCTAGAGAAATTTTATGCAAATTAATGCTCTGAGAAAATTGAAAGTAAAGACGAATATTAGCTGAAAAAATGTGTGCCCCTGGATGATAGGTCAGATCTTCCTTTTCCTAGAAAAGATAATTTGTTTTGGAAAGAGGAAAGTCTTCACTAAAAGAAATAACAATAAAAAGAAATCGCCTATGTGGTCGATAACTAGTGATTTTAACGTTGTTGGTTACCTTAAATGATACAAAGTTTATAGATTTGCTTTGAATTTGAAAATATGAGAGGTAGGAACATAAAAATAAGAAAAGTATCAAAATATCGCATTCATCTACATCTGCACATTGCTAAAAAAACGTAAAAAAACAGAAAAAAATGATACTAAACTAAAAATGAGATCTATGATCTCAAATTTTAAGTTATTATGCGAGAACATTATCATTTTTTAAGTTATTACTTGCCTTAATTAATGTAAGACTTTAACCATTTTAAACAAGTTGTCTGTATATATATACCTGCTGGTACCTGGCGCGTTGCTGCTGCATAAGCAATAATCTTGGAAATATCGTTTGGAATTTGAAATAGTTATCTTATTTAATTACTAGCCGCCTTTGGCGACCAGCTGGTTCGCCATGAGTAATGCGTTCTGAAATTTTCAATTAAGTCATATATTCATTAACCTTGAAGTAATTCCGGGCATTGATTGGCCTGAAATTAAAAATGAATTTTTTTCCGTGATGTTGCTAAAATATTAAATATGTTTTTTTAAAGAAAGCGAAAAAGGAAAAAAAACATATTGAATAAATGATTTAGATGTTGCAAACGATTATAGAAACCTTTGCTTTGCATTTATTTTTTTAGAAAATATTACATTTTATGTTTCTTTTATTTTATCCAGTCACGTGCTAAAAGTATCATTTCTTTAGACTTGATTTACGATGATAGTTTTATTATTATTATTATTATTTGAACTTCCGTCTTTGTTTTCTTTTATTTTATCCAGTCATGTGCTCAAAAAAACATGGTCAAAATATTTCTTTAAAAATTCGTTAAAAATAGAGGCTTAAGTTATACATTAAAACACTGAAATCATTTGAAAGCTAATTTTTTTATCTTTAAATTGATATAAAAATCATGTTTGTCCAACAATATGTTCGGAAGTTATAGTGGAAAAACGTCGAAATTTCGCTTAAATTTTAATTAATTCAAATTCTAATTAAAAATTCGAAAAACGGGCTCCGAGGTGCACATTCCCGACCTCCAAGGTATACATGTACCAAATTTGGTAGCTGTAGGTCCAACGGTCTGGCCTGTAGAGCGCCAACACACATACACACACACACACACACATTGAGCTTTATTATAAGTATAGAAGAATGATATTTATTTTCTTGCCGGCAATGAATACATTAATCGAAATTGAAAGATATATGCCGGAGAAGTATAAATAGTATTTATTCTATTTTTATTATTCTATTGTACAAACAAATGTTTATTTTCATATATTAGACTTGTGTACTCTTTTAGAATTGTAAGTTTGGTGCTCGTTCAGAAGGGCCATGAAAGAAACTATTTATTGTATTTCGTGATTTATTTCATATTCTTTCAGAATTCTCAAATTTAATATAAAAAATGCAATTAAAATATTTTCTTTTAAAAGGGATTAAACACAGAAAATATGTTTATGCCATACAATCTTTAGCACAGTTGAAAAGATGATTTTTTTGAAAACGAAGAGGGTGCAAAAGGATTTGTACTATAACATTTTCGGAAGTGACTTCAAAAAACGCTTAATGTTTGGTTTGTGTTTGATTAAGATGAAGATGTTTGGTTTAAATTTCGACCCTATAGGACTGGTTCCCCTCAAACTTTCTCGCACACTATTTAATAAAACTATGACCTCAGAGAGACAGACTTTCTTTGCATTTACGTACAATAGCTTGAATTTAACTTCTTAACTGAATCTGCTGTGTCTCTTTGGCGAGTTATTGGGTGGTGAATCCAGGCTTAATAGATGCGGTAAATAGAGCTGAAAATATTCTTTATATATTAGATAACTATAATATGCCTATAACCATCCCGTAAGTGCAATCAATTATATATATATATATATATTCAAATAATTTTGTTGTGTGAATAGTATTTAATATTACCATTACGTCTAAGAAAAACCATAATTTTAAATAGTTTTTAAAGAATACAATTTTGCAAATTGTTTCCTTCAAACGTAGTCGGATACCTCAAGGTATTGGGCGGGGGAGAGAAAGGAAACCTGTGCTCACAGTTTCAAAGGGTCCGTCTAGATTCGTTCTGCTTCGTCGCGTGCTCGTGTTTCTTGATACGCCACCATATCCAGCGAGTCACCCTTTCATCTTTTCTCTGTTGTCGGTCGAATGCAGGCCAGAGAGGAGGTCGTTCGCCCCGGCCCTACTGACCCACAAACGGCGGTGGCAACGACCCCCTCGATGCACGCGCGCTTCCCACTTCGCACGGCACCGGTTCGTTTTCGATGGATTTTTTCGCTTCACTTCAGTTGGAACTGAGAAGATTTCCATTTCGACGATCAGTAGCTTGATACATCCCGTGTTCGTAAAATTGCATCGTTGCACTTCTTAGCGTTCGTTTATTTTGTAAAACTACGAACTTTCAATGTCAAAAAGTTCGAGACTTTTCAGGCAATCAATTTATTTTTGATTTTATATGATGGTACTTCAAATGCGAAAAAATTTCGTTTTTGGACTTAATGATATTCAATGAGGAATAAAAGTTATTGAATAAAAAATATAATTAAGAATATTAAAAACTGACTTTTATTCATGTTCTTGGCGATCAGCTGGTTCGCCTTGAGTAATGCGTTCTAAATACTTACGTGCCATGCTCTCTTTAAAACTTATCAGCTAAATATATTTAAACTCCGATAGTCAAGTATTATTACAGAAGCCTTACGATTATTTGTTCATTGTACTATATATCACTTTGATTTGGAATCAGCAGTTATGAACTATGTGGAAAATATCGCATCTAATATTTATTCCATAACATTACGCTACGATTTCAACACGTGCTGAGCATCACACTTTTCTCTGTTTAATTTCCAATAAGAGTTAATTTAATCATTCCGTTTGAGTTTTGTTAAAGTGATGGCAAAGCACTGGTACACTCTTAACGTGCTCTTGCAGGTTAAATTCCAATTTCATTTTGTGAGACATTAATTGTTGGAAAATATAGTTGCGGTATTTCTTCAAAAAAATTCATTACAAATAGAAACTTGATTTATAGGTTAAAGCATTATTATATATGAAAAAAGTCATTTTTTAGAGGATTTAAATACTTTTTCATCCTCCAAAGTAAATATGCACATACCAAGTACGGTAGCTATAGATCATATAGTCTGGTGCGTAGTGCATTCACACATATACGCATTCATATACGCGAACGCGTATTCATTGGATTATCAGCCTTTGAGTGATTCCGGGCATTGATTGGCCTGAAATTGATATTTTCTTTAAGATGGTGGACAAAAAGATCTAAAAGAGCCCGTTTTTATAATAATATATTTTTATTTTTATAAACCAGTTAGTTTTAATGATTAATTTAAAAGACTGATTGATGTTACAACTTTTGTAAAATATGGCTCACAGAGCACAGTATTAAAAATCTAACAGTTATTCATCAATGCATTGTTTGACTCAAGCTGCATAAAATGAAATTAATTCCTTCATTTAGTCCAAGTTAACAATACTAAACAATATGTATATGTAGGCAATATTTTCGGAAATTATCGCTGAAAAGTTCCGAATGTTAGCATAATTTTTAATTCATTAAAGTTTTACAAATCAATTAAAAGTTAATGTTTTACAAATTAGCCATTTGTCCCGAATTTGAATGCGCAACCTGTATAAATTCAATCATGTTTATCATAAATAAAGCTGATTAATTGAATTAATGATACAGGCATTGCAAACGATCCTAGAAAACTTTGCTTTGCATTTATTTATTTTTAGAAAACATAACATTTAATATTTATTTTATTCCAACCAGTCACGTGCTGAAAGTTACATTTTTATCTACTTAATTTGCAGCTATAGTTGATTTATTTTTAAATTAGAACTCCTGCCAATAGGATGGCAATACGTTGATAAAACTCATTTTTTCAATTTGATGAGCTCGTGCGGATTAAATTTTATTATTTTATCGAAATATACTGTTGAAAAATATGGCTAAAATATAGCTTGACAATATTTCTTTGAAAATTCGTTAAACATAGAACTAAGTTATAGATTAAAACACTGATACCATTAGAAAGTTATTTTTTTAAATCTTTAACTTGATAAAATCACGTTTGTGCGATAATATGTTCGGAAGTTTCAGCGGGAAAACGTCCAAATTTCGCTTAATTTTTAATTAATTTGAATTCTAATTAAAGCACGAAAAAAGGGCTCCGAGGGGCACATTCCCGACCTCCGAGGTATGCACATTCCAAATTTGATAGCTCTATTTCCAACGGTCTGGCCTGTAGAGCGCCAACACACACACAATGGGCTTTATTATAAGAATAGACAACATCAGGGGTGATGAACTCTAATGGAACCACGTGTCATTTTTTTAATAAAAGAAATGTCTAATCTACATAAATAAAAATGAATGTTTGTCTGGCTTATCCGATTGCGATGGAATTTTGAATACTTATTACTTGCACTGACCGAATGGTTATAGGCATCATACAATCATTTTAAGTATAAAAAATATTTTCTGATCTATTTACCACATCTTTTAACAATGGATTAATCGCCAAATAACTCGCCAAGGAGGCACAACAGATTGAGTAAAGACGCTGAATTCAAGGTAGACGTTCAAATTTCGGAACTATTGTACGTGAATGTAATGTCTTTTTCTTTCTAATAGTTTTATTAGAGAGGATGCGAGAAAGCTTTAAGGGAAGTAATACTATAGGTTTGAAAATTTAACTAAACATTTAATAACATTTTAGGTTTTTTTTTCACTATATTTCAAAAATATTATAATACAAATAATTTTGCACCATATTAGTTTTCAAAAAATCATCTTTTCAATTATATTAAAGATTTTATGGTATAAGTACATTTTTAATGTTTAATCAGTTTTGAAAGAAACTGTTTTAATGACATTTTCTAAAACTAAATTTGATAATTCTGTACGAATATGAAACGAATCACGAAATACAATAAATAGTTTCTTTCACTACCATTCTGACAGAACACCGGCCTTTACAATTCTGAAAGAATACACAAATCTAATACATAAAAAAGGATATTTGTTCGTATTTTATGCATTGTCGCATCGTTCCTCCTATTTCGATAAAACATTGTCAAATGATGGATTGGTTGGATTTAATATTATTTTTTCGGACGCAGCAACGGGCACGCTAATCTAAAATAAAAATTCAAAAAGTTATAAGTTTAGTTACATTAACGTCCCGCTTTGAAGCAACACTAGGGCTATTTTTGGACGGACCTCGTCCTTTTGAACCGCTGTCAGATGAGGAAGACGACACATGAGCTTGCATCCCCCCTCCTCAAGGGGCCGTGGTGGCTTGTTGGTAAGGTCTCGGCTTCGGAACCGGGGGGGGGGGTTTCAGGTTCGATACTCGATTCCACCGAGGATCCGTCTTGTGAGGGGGTCTCTTGCACGTTAAATCTGTCAGGCCAAACGTCCTCCCACTGGTGTGGTGTGGAGAGGGGGATGCCACTTCAAATGCCGTCCTCGTCATCTGACCGTGGTTCAAAATGACGAGGTCCGTCCCAAAATAGCCCTCTTGTTGTTTTAAAAGGGACGTTAATATAACTAAACTAAACCAAAACCCTCCCTCCCCAAAGTTCCACATCACACCAGTGGGAGGGCATTTTTCTCCGACGGATTAAACGTGCACCAGACCCCCTCACACGACGGTTCTTCGGTGGAATCGGGTCTCGAACCTGAAAACCCTCCTCGTCACTACCAGGCCACCACGACCCGCATCGTCTCTCATACGCTATTTGAAACATCAATCCATCATCAGTTTCTTTTGCCAATGCTGATTTCATTCCAGCTTATACATAAGTCGGGATAGCCTCGTTGGAGTGGTGTCCATTGAGTTCATGTAACCAGTCCCCTCTAAAAGAGTCCTCCTGTCTGTTCGCAGGGCTTCTTCCGGCGCAGCATCCAGAAGCAGATCGGCTACGCGTGCCTTCGCGAGAAGAGGTGCCAGGTGCTCCGGCTCAACAGGAACAGGTGCCAGTACTGCAGGTTCCGGAAATGTCTGCAAGTCGGAATGTCCAAAGACTGTGAGTCACTCTCTCTCAATGCCATTCACTCGACCTTGGTTTTCTTTCTTTTGATGAAAGGAATTTTTTTTAATTCCGTTATAATTTCTTTTTTTCTTTCAAATTTCATAATTTAGTGGTTAAAACTATTAGGTGGGTGCATCGAGTAAACCTAAACTGCTGATTCACAGCTGTGCTCGATTCTACTGTAGAAATTCCAGGATTTAGAATAAAACAGGCTGATCAATTCCTTCTAAGGCATTTAAGGTATCCGACTTCGTTAAAAACACTGGTATTCGACCACACGCGGTTTTTTTTATTATTATTATTATTACCACACGCGGTTATTTATTGAAATTTAGACTTTTCTTTTTCTAAAAAGGTTTGTTTCTTTCTGAGAAAAGGAAGGTCTAACCTATTATACAGAGGAATTTTAAGCAAAATATATTTTACAGCTAAAATGTGTCTTTAACTTCAATTTTAATTTTCATAAAAATTATCCACCATTAACATGATATCCTAAAAACTAACTGAGGTATTCACATAACCATTTCAGCGAGTGTTTTGAATATCATAGACAATGAAATGAACCAAAAGTTTTAGTGTTGGCAGAATACTTTTTTATTTATAGGTGTTTTTAGAAAAATGAAGCTGTGAATTTGTAAACAAAATGCATATATGTGCATATTTTTACCCGTCACTTCTTTGCATCTCAAAATATTTCTTAGGTTTCGGTTCATTTCATTCATCATTATATTCTATAATTTGTGCACAAAGAAAAATAGGTTTGTTGCATTACCATTTTGTGTAGAATGTCAACCGTTTTGGTTCAATCTCTTTAAAATTTACTACACATTTTCCTATTTCTCAAAATATATTATATTTCCAAATAATGTTTTTTTATTTATAGTGTTCATAATTGATAATAGATTTAAAAACCAGTAATAGTTTTTAAAAAATCAAATTTTTCAAATTTTTTCTTCGAACGTAGTCGGATACCTTAATTATGTAAATTTTATGTATGAATGTAAACGAACGTTATGTAGGTATTACAGCAAATGCGATTACTTGCACCTAATATCCAGTTTATTACATTTATCATTATTATCTGCCGGCATCCTGGCATAGGGCTGGCGTGTCTTCCAAGTGATCTGGGCGTCCCAGTTCGGGCATGGTTGTTATTTTGTGAGATGTATGAAGGTGCCCCCCTGCAAAAAGGGGTTGTGCAAGTGAATGTGAAGCATGAAGTAGCTAAGTCGTACTCTTAGCCCTAGTTGGCACTGCTGAAAAAACTGTGCCCAAGTTGTGAAAATGCCTGTGCCAGCGATGTAGGCGCGCCTAGAATCTGCGACCTTTTATATTCCACTCGACTGGAATGATGGACATCTAAAGAACAAGCATAAATTGTGTTGAACAAAAATTTTTAAAAATACCCATTAAAGAGAATCAAAGTTCTATAAGCCAGCCTCTTGGCATGTGGGTAGCGCTTCTTCCCCGTGAGCTGGAAGTCCTAGGTTCGAGACCCGCTTCGGGAATGGTTGTTCTATCTATGATATGTGTGAATGTGCCTTTCTGTAAAAAGGGATTGTGCAAGAGAATGAGGGATGCGTAAGTCGCAAAGTCGTATTCTTGGTCGGGTCTGTCTAATGTCTCGGGTCATACCAAGCCGAATGAGATTTAATCTTTCGAATGAAGGCAGAGGTGTGCGTCTTTCGTTGTTAACGAGCACCGTTCAGGTGAACACACACGACAGAACCCTTTTCAGGGGGACTCATTCATCCATCTGTCAGTCCGAATTGAGATCCGAATCAGTACCCCCAGAGGTATCATTTGTGATGGGAACTTGGAGGACCTATGGAACATGTCCCAACCACCATTGGCGTACACGGTCTTTGGCCGAGACGCGACCTTTCGTTTGCGAGACGGACGCTCTAATAGAAAGGCTACTGAAACCCCCACTCTTGGCCCTAGTTGGCGCTACTAAAACAAGAGACGCACACTATCGGCTTAAATCACTGCCTTCGTAACAGCGGGCTTGTCCACTGGCATGTGCCAGAAGAAACACCAAAGTTCTATAACTTAGATTATTGACTTGTTGGGATTAATACATTGGCCATTGTTATGGAAATGTATTGAGACATTAACTTTAAAGTAAACGTTTCTGGGTGAGAAACCAGCAGGCTTTTGACTATATATTTTTTAACTAACTAGTGTGCACATGTATGCAATATCAAAAAATATTCAGACGGGTACCAATTATCAAATATATACATAGTACAAAATGAAATCTCCTGAAAGCGTTTGTATGTTTTAAGCTTAAAAACTTGAGAAATAGTGAACAGATACTGGTGATTTTGATACCATTTTGTAGAGCATCTATTGGGGAAAGTTTTAGTGCATTAAAGTCATACAAAAATAAAAAAAGGGAGTTTTATTATTGCAATTTTAATTATTACGTGTATGCGTGGAAGCCTCAAACTGCGCATGTGCAAACGGTAAGAGCTGTAGGATGCATATTCAATACGTTTCTTTGTGTACATCTGATTTTAAAAAGCGAATCAAATCTCAATATGCCCAAAGAAAGGAAACCCAACCTCGGCCAGAACACATTAAATGCCGAAAAAGCTTTGTTGGCTGCGCTATAAGGAAAATGCAGATCAAAGAAACATTCGGTTAGCGAATATCAGATAAAGATTGTCCTCGTTTGTGGATTTTTTTAGTTTAGTTTAGTTATATTAACGTCCCGTTTAAAGCAACACGAGGGCTATTTTGGGACGGACCTCGTAATTTTGAACCACGGTCAGATGACGAGGACGACACCTGAACTGGCACCCCCCTCTCCACAATTCCGAAGTGCTCCACACCACGCCACACCAGCGGAAGGACATTTGGCCTGACAGATTTAATGCGCAACAGACCCCCTCACACGACGGTTCTTCGGTGGAATCGAGTCTCGAACCTGAAACCCTCCGGTTCCGAAGCCGAGACTTTACCACCGGGCCACCGCGGCCCCCTCGTTTGTGGAAGGAGAGTCTTTTGATGAGTGAAATAACCGCTTTTCTTAAAATCGCACTGTGACTGAAGTGCGGAGACAGATTGAATCTCCTGAGGAGCGAAATGATCGCCTGTCTGTTGACAGAGAAAGGCGTAATATGAGACAGAGGAAAAGAAGTGAAAAAACAAACAGGTTTTTTATTGTAAATTTTTAGAGGATTGTTTTGTCTATGGAAATCCTTTTTTTACCTTTTAAACAGTCTAAATATTTCTAAATTTATACAATAAAAATTGTTTTGTAGCTATTTTTTTTTATCATTTCTGAGTACATTTTATGTTTATTTGATGTTGTGTAACATGCCCAAATCATATTAAGTGGATTCAAGAATTAAGTTTATCTTCTTGGATGCTATACCATTGGCAACGCAGTGCGGGGTATTGCTAGTGAAATTATAAAAAAAAAAAAATAATAAGGAGTTTATTTCTTTTAAGAAATTTTCTTCGCAAACATGTTCGTCAGATAGTGTTGATCTGGGTTCGAGAGTAGATGAAAATTTTACAAATCTTTTCATTCTTTCCAGTGCCCCTGTGTGGCGCTAGTATCTCGTTATGTGTTGATGATGACAAAGTCTTATTCTGATCTGCTGTGAATAGTCGACTTCTAAAGGCCTTATCACACGGCAAAATATCGTCCTCACTTTTCGTCAGCAATGAAAGTGACGTTACTTTAAAGTTTCACACGACTGGTTGAATTTTGTTTGCAGACAATATTTCCGTCACTATCATCGGTACATTTCAAGCGGGTTAAAAAAAAAAACAGTTGTCGAAGACGAAAAACTTGCTTGACCGCTTCTTGAGGGTAAAAACGGAAATGTGCGGACGATATTTCGCCGTGTCATAAGACCTTAAAGGCCTTATCACACGGTAAAATATCGTCTGCACTTTCCGTCAGCTATTTTCCATTTCTACCCTCAGAACCGGTGAAGCAAGTTTTTCATAATCGACTACTTTTTCTAACCAGCTAGAAAATGCTGACGATAGTGATGAAAGTATTGACCACAGGCGAAATTCAACCCATCATGTGAAACTTCGGTAGCGACATCTATTTCATTGTCGTTCGCTGACGATATCACGCTCTGTGATAATTTCTTAATGGAAAATGCGCCACTGAAAGCTTCCTCTCTTTGCAGCCGTCCGCTACGGTAGAATTCCGAAGTGCTCCCGAGAGAAACCGGAAGTGGAGCCGTCCACGATGTACGACATGATCGCGGCCGTCACGCAAGCCCACCTCACGCACTGCGCCTACACGCAGGCCAAGACGCAGGGCCTGCTCAGGAAGCCGGCGGTGTTCGTAAGTAGCCTGTGTGAGCTTTATGCCCCTGTACCACAGTTGATTGTACAATATTTTTAAACATTATATGATCAATATGGTGCAATATTGTCAGACATTATATGATATTAATCAATATTCCACAATATTGCGTATATTGATCAATGCAACATTGTTCAGTATTTGTGTGTGCAGGGTGCGTTTTGTGCTGATATTATACTGATATTTGAAAATTGAAATGATAGACAAATTTTAACTGAAAAATATGTTTTCCTTAAAATTCTCCCGAGGCCTTCCTTCTCATAGAAAAGCTAAATTATTTTGGAAAGAGAAAAGTCTGAACTACAAGAAATAACAGAAAATAAATAAATAAAAATTCGCCTATGTGGTCTATAACAAGCGTTTTTAACGTAGTCGGATATATTAAATATTTTATGTAAGACTTATCAATTAAATACTTTTTGTAATTTGTCTTTTAATAGCTACTACATCAAAATATTTTTAAGGTTTATATTTTGATAGTCATGTAATTCATTCATGCATTTTTAAAAGTCTTAAGTCTGTTATGTACTATATGTCTCTCTAATTATCTGTCAGATCACGCAAAGTTTCATTACTAACTTAAAGTGGAGATGATTAAGTTGCATACGATATAAAACATCTTTTTACTGAAACTATTCATCTTTTTTTTAATGTCAATATTGAAAACAGAGTCCATCAGTGTTTGAGTCTTATGTGTACTATAGAATAAGTGCTCATAATTTCAATAATATCTCAAGAATTGTTTAACAAAAATTTCTCAGATTCCTCTCTTTTATTTAATAGTGACATTCAAATATTAAATCGATCAGTTTTAAAGACTGAGTTGATTTAAGTTCGTCTCTTTTTTATTTAAAATATTAGTGTCTGAAAAACACCTTGCAAAATAGGATTCACAGGGCAGAGGATCTAGATTCAAAAAACATTATTCATTTATTAAAACATTTACAAACTCATGTTACATGCAATGTAATTATTTATTTCATTTAGATCCTCTGAATAGATGTATTTCTTTTATCAAAGTTTTACACTGGCCGTTGGGCCTTGAATGGGAAAGATATATATTAAACCATATTTGTCTTAGATAAATATGGTTTATACTATTACTACTGTAAAAGTCACAAAGAAATTTCTTTCCTTTTTTTAATCAACCCATTAAAGGCGGGAGTCGTAGTACTACGATTTGATCCGCGTTAACTAGCATACTGTCGTCAAGATCCCCCGCCTTGAATGTGTTTAATAAGGCTGATTTACTTAATTAATATTACTGTAAAAATCATTACAACTTTTCTTTACATCTTCTTTTTAGAAGAAACACATTTCATATTTATTTCATTTCATACGGGCGCGTGCTGAAAATTACATTTTTATTTGTTTAAATTGCCACAATAGTTCATTCCTTTTTTACTTTGGGTTTTGAATTTTTAAATATAATAATTATATTATAATTTAATAAAATAATCTAATCTAATAATATAATTTTTTTATCACCCAAAGTAAATATATATATACTTAGTGATGTATCTCTGGATCATATGGTCTGGTATGTAGAGCATTAACAGACACACACACACTCATTCATTCATATACGCAAACACATGTTTATTTGATTATCAGCCTTGGAGTGATTCCGGTTATTGATTGGCCGGAAATGGTATATTTTTTTTAAGATGGTGGACGAAAAGATCTAAAAGATGAATAATAATATTCCTTTTTATATAAATCAGTCAATTTTAATGATTGCTTAGAAGACTGACTGATGCAACAACTTTGTTTAAAATATTAGTAAAAATATTTTGTTAAATATAACTCACAGAGCAAAGTATGAAAAAATATAAAAGTTATTCATCAATGCCTTTTTTTGTTTCAAGTTGCATAAAATGTAATTATCATTATTATTATTATTGTAATTATTTAGACCCAGTTTACTGTAGATAACAATAGGGTCACCTGTTACTAATGATTTACAAATTAGCCATTTGACACGAATTAGAATGCGTATCCTGTATAAATTCAATCATGTTTACCGTAAACAAAAAGCTGATTCATTGAGCGAATGATACGGGCATTGCAAACGATCCACTTTTCCAAACGATCCAAACCTTTGCCACTCATTTATTTATTTTAGAAAACATAACATTTAATATTTATTTAATTTCATCCAATCACGCGTTGAAAGTTACTTTTTACATTACATGTAGATTCTTATGATCTGTGCAGTAAGCAAGAGGACTCATGTTTTCATGAACGTTTCTTTCATAACCACATTCACACATTGAAGAAACACAAAGACAAGGTATAACATAACATTCACGCACGCAGCTTAACAGCACAGTATCACATCTCTTTTTCATTACATTCGCAATGCGTTATGAGATGGTATATGGGACAGCCTATCAAGCATCGCCATCAAGTATCCAAAAGAAAAGAGTTGATTTCTTTAATAACCACATTCACACATATAACAAAAAAAAAGACAAGACATTCATACGCAGTACAGTATCACATCTCATTCTCATTACACTCGCAGTGTGCAATGCGTTATGGGATTGGCTATCCCATGCATTGCCATCTAGTATCCAAAATAGAAGAGAAGAGATGGCTTCTTTAGTTTAGTTACACTAACGTCCCCTTTTTGAAGCAACACTAAGGCTATTTTGGACGGACCTCATCATTTTGAACCACATTCAGATGACGGGGACGGCACCCCCTTCTTCACACCACACCAGCGGGGCTATTGATTTCTTTAATAACCACACTCAACAAACACAAAGACAAGACATTCACACGTGCAGTACAGTATCACATCTCATTCTGATGACACTCGCAATGCATTATGGGATGGCCTATCAGGCATCGTCATCTACTATCCAAAAGAGTTATGTAACTGCTACACTCTTGAGTTTGAAAAATCAGAGAACCTAATCGATCTCCCTCTTGCAGCCCGGCATCAGCGACCAGCAGAGCGTCGGGGTGCAGAAGGTGGTGGCGTGGCAGCAGTTCGCCTCACTGCTCTCCCCCGTCATCCCGCAGGTGGTGGAGTTCGCCAAGCGCATCCCTTCCTTCCAGGAGCTGCTGCAGGACGACCAGCTGCTCTGCATCAAGCTCGGGTTCTTCGAGGTGTGGCTGGTGCACGCGGCGCGACTCTCCGAGGAGGCGGGGCTCACCTTCGCGGACGGCACCTGCGTCTCCAGGCAGTACCTGGAGCTCATGTTCGATGTGAGGCCGATTCCGTTATCGTCCGCACTCTTCGTCGACAGTTTTTCTGTTTATAACCTTCAAGCAAGTTTTTTTGTAATTTTGCTTGCAGGAGAATATTTCCGTCACTATCGTTGGTATTTTCAAACTGTGTTAAAAAAAGTGGACGATGACGAAACACTTGCTTGAACGGTTCTTGAGAGTAGAAGCGGAAAACTGCCGACGAAAAGTGCGGGTTGTGTGTAAAGGCCTTTAAATGCGTTTTAAGGCCTTATCACTGCTAATAAATAATGCTTCTTTAGTGAAATTGTTCTTAGTGCTCATTGTTCTCCTCTCTCGTCCCCAGAGGGAGTTCGTCTCCATGATCTTCAACTTCGTGTTCTGGATCAACGACCTGCACCTGAGCGACTGCGTCATCGCCCTCTACTCCGCTGCGGTGCTCGTCACGGCAGGTACGTATATACTTTTTATGTTCTAACAAAGCACCAAATGAGCGAAAACAGAACTTAAGATCCAGTGAGTTTATCAACGTATTTCTGTAAGGCAGAAGACTTCTAATGATTACTTTGGCGATGGTGTTGGCTGGAATTGTGCTAATGCGTAGGTTGAATTCCGCCAAGGATTGAAATCGCGATCTTCCGATTTGCAGTCTAGTAACTTATCCACTATACAAAAGTGACCACCGATGTTTAGTGCCAGTAACTAAATATCGGTGTCACCACAATTACTAATAACAGATCTCTCGATTAGATCTAATAACTGATGTCTATATTCACACATAGACATCTGATTATAATTAACGATGTTTAACTATTCTTCACGTTTTAATGGAATGCCCTGATTTTACTCAGCATCGTTTGCGATTTTTTCAATGTTTCAACTGTGGACATGCAGATGCTTGTAGAGGAACGTCCTCACAAAAATCTTTTTACATTTTTAAAAGCAATTGGCTTTTATCATCTTATATCATCTTGTTACCATATTTTTAAATATCGATACATTTTAAGAGACATTGCCAAGTAATTTTTTAATCAGCTTCTAATTTTACCGAGTTTTACACACAGACATGCCTTTTCCATTCTAACCGTATGTCTGGCGCAGTATGATCAGTTCTGGCTCTTGCGCCTTGGGATCCAAAATCCAATCCACATAGACATCTGTTATTAAATGATCCATTGCCAACATGCCCACATTGTGATTATAGAATAACAGTTTATCATATCCTCATTGTATGCCCGTGTTTTAATGCTTATTTTACTTCAAAACAACATCAGTGGCTTTGTCCTTGAACTGTTTGTCTTTTTAAATTCTATAGGCTCGTGGCGATAGTATTGACTAGAATTGCTCCAATGAGGAGGTTAAATTCCACCAAGGATCGAACTCGCGACCTTCCCATTTTTCAGCCGTGTAACATATCCTCCAGACAAAAGGGATCACCAATGTTTAGCGACTGTTACTGATTTATTAAGATGTCGCCACAATACTCAACAAACGAGTGAGTCTACCGAGAGAGCGATTTTATAGCGCCAAGCGTTATGGCAAGCTAGGAGAGTGTTCACTGTCCGAGGTCACCAATGTGGCGATTGGTATATATGGTTGAGGCGCCAAGGTGGAAGTTTTATTCCTTAATCTGAACTCACTTCGTTATGGCATTTTGTAATGTATCATCGTTATGCCAATGGAAATACTTTTATAGAAACTGTCTTTTATTAAACTTTGAATAGGAAATAAACTTGTTTGGAAATAAACTCAGTAAAACCTGCAGATGGGTTCTTGTGCCATAAAATCTCATACCAAACCAAAAGATTATTTGATCATTCCTGCTGATCATAATGATAGGGATGATAACACATCACTGCGTTATCATCCCTTGGTGATAATGCCTTCATCCGATCTGAAAGAATAGGGAGTCTTATGAGCAGATTGTTATGCATAACATGTTCCATGCTGTCTCGACAGTAATTGGTGGCCAGAATCACTTGTCTCACTGAAACGAGATTTGTCTGAAAACATTACTCTGGACTATTTGAGATTTCCCAACCGCACATGATCTTTACACCAGCGCAATCTCTCATGACGAAGCGTCGTTGAAGCAGGATGCAACGAACATGCTTTCGTGCATACATACCGACTTGAGATCATCACCGTGAGATAGTTCTGGCAGAAACTTGAGTGCCGATAGCGGTTGCAAGGTTTGCAGCTGTCGGGCCAGGAGTTAAATGTATGTTCCTTTTTTCCACGAGGAATACATAGCGATCCTCTAAAGGTGTGGTGTTCTTATCGCGATCCCCGGCATGCTTCTACAAAGGATTTCCACCTTTAGCGGCCTTCTTTAATCGCGATGTGACACTCTTTGACGCACCCATTGCAGCAGCTGCAATCCTGACACTTCCACCTAGTTTTAGTCGTCCAACTGATCTTCCACGATCGTAAGCACTCGAATGATGTCTTGCTGACACTTCGTCTAATTATCGCAAGAACCAAATAGCATTTCAGAGAAAAAACTTTTATGGCAGTCTGCACAACTTTGGGTCAAAGATCAAAGAGCATGAATTTTCGCGGGAATCATGAGATTATAGGTAATTTTCTTTTATATAGATAAAGAGTGCCCCCTCAATTTGAATTTACTTTTATTGGTCAGCTGTCTGAGATGCAAATTTGCATAAATCACTTGTTCCTTAGCCATTGTCCAGCAGTCTATTTTTAGTAAATATGTGAAGATAACAGTGACAATACTCTATTTCAAATTTTAAATTTCCAAAAAAAAAAGCATTAAATAAAAATGACTTGAATAAGAAAAATGGACAAGTGTAGTAATATGTGTGTGTGTGTGTGTTGGCGCTCTACAGGCCAGACCGTTGGACCTGCAGCTACCAAATTTGGTACATGTATACCTTGGAGGTCCGGATTGTGCACCTCGGAGCCCTTTTTTCGAATTTTTAATTAGAATTTGAATTAATTAAAATTTAAGCGAAATCTCGACGTTTTTCCGCTATAACTTCCGAAAATATTATCGCACAAACATGATTTTTACATCAATTTAAAGATTAAAAAATTAGCCTTCTAATGGTATCATTGTTTTAATGTATAACTTAAGCTTCTATTTTTAGAGAATTTTTAAAGAAATGTTTTAACCATGTTTTTTTAGCACGTGACTGGATAAAATAAAAGAATGCCGGAAGTTGAAATAAAAAAATTATCATCGCAAAATAAATCTAAAGAAATGCAACTTTCAGCACGTGAATGGATAAAATAAAAGAAATATAAAATGTGATATTTTCTTTAAAAAATAAATGCAAAGCAAAGGTTTCTACAATCCTTTGCAATATCTATATCATTAACTCAATAAATCTACTTTATTTACGGTAAACCTGATTGAATTTAGACAGGATATGCATTGAATTCCCGACTTAATGGCATATTTATGTAATCGTTTGCAATATCTGTATTCTTTAAAAAAACATATTTAATATTTTGGCAACATCATCGAAATTTTTTTTTAATATTTTGGAAGCATAACCGATGGTTAAAACTGACTGATTAATAAAATTAAAGAATATTATTAGGAAAAGATGTACTTTTAGAACTTTCCGACCATCATCTTAAAGGAAATATTAATTTCAGGTCAATCAATGCCCGGAATTACTTCAAGGCTAATGAATATGTGATTTAATTGAAAATTTTAGAACGCTTTACTCATGGCGAACCAGCTGGTCGCCAAAGGTGGCTTATATATATATATATATATATATATATATATATACAGTCGAATCCGGTTAATTGGACCACCGGTTAATCGGACCAGCCGCTTATTCGGACCTAATCTTAAAGAACCGAAACAAATCCTATGTACATAAGCCTAATATTATTCGCTTATTTGAACCGAAATTCCGTTTAAATGGACCAAAGAAAAGATGAAAGGAAGATGAGGATGAAAAAGAAGCCACAAGTCGCCTATGTACAGCAGGAGGTCCGAAAGGGAAAAGAACCAGTGGGAGGTGAGTAAGGCCTTTGTTTCTTAGAACGGGCAGCTCGGTAGAAAGTTCTTCAAACGTTGACTTGAATTTGATAAGAATTTTTTTTATTGTGCTTCGCATGCTGAGTATCGTGTAGATCGTTTCGAAGAATTTGTTTGTAAATTTATTTTACAATGAATAAAGTTCATAAGCAACAGTAGTTCTTGTTTGTATGTTCGCGTGTGCCGCACAATAAAGGTCATAATGACATTTTAATATGTTACGTATAGCACGTCTCGTCTTGTAACATAGGGCATGTTCGTGTAATCGGTCCAGCCGGTTATTACGACCAAAATGATCGCGTCCCGATGTGGTCCGATTAACCGGAATCGACTGTGTGTATATATATATATATTTCCCGCGACACTGCTCTCATGGAAAATTTGATGTATAAGTACGAAAAACTATGCAAGAATGACAAATAAACTCAATTTTAATCCTCACCTAAAAAAGTTACATTTAAAAGTATAAGCATATACGAAAAGTAAATAGCACAAATACAATTTAATTACAAAAATACTCAACGAGCGTAAAAATAATTTATTTACATTGTATACACAAAATAAAGCAAAACAGCAGATCACGTCCGTATTTCTTTAAAATCTGGTCAAATCCACTTTATTTATGGATCGATATGGAGATTATACACTGAAGTGACAAAAATCCTGGGATGATTGTTAATATCGTGTTGGTCCTCCTTTTGCAACAACTCGACGTGTCATGGAGTCCACAAGTCGTTGGAAGTCCTCTGTAGGAATATTGAGCCATGCTGTCTGTATAGACGTCCATAATTATGAAAGTGTGAATGGTGCAGGAGTTTGGGCACGAACGGACCTTTCGATGATGTCCCATAAATGCTCGATGGGATTCATATCGGGCGATCTAGGTGGCCAGATCATGCACTGGAATTGTCCGGAATGTTCTTCAAACCAATCGCGAACAGTTCTGGCCCGGTGACAGGGCGCATTGTCATCCATAAAAATCCCATCGTTGTGTGGGTATGTGAATTCCATGAATGGCTGCAAGTGATCTGCAAGCAGCTGAACATAACCAGCCAGCCATTAAAAACAGCCCACACCATTATGCAGCCACCACCAGCTTGAACAATGCCTTGCTGACAGTTTGGGTCCATGGCTTCGTGGGGTCTGCACCACACTCGAACTCTACCATCAGCTCGTAACAACTGAAATCGTGACTCATCTGACCACGCCACGGTTTTCCACTGGTCTAAGGACCAGTCGATATGCTCACGAGCCCAGGAGAGTCGCTGCAGGCGATGTGCTGTCAATACAGGCACTCGAGTCGGTCTTCTGCTGTCATAGCCCAAGGAAGACAAATTTCGCCACACAGTCCTATCGGGCACGTCCCACATTGATTCCTGCAGTTATTTGACGAAGTGTGGCGTGTCTATTTGCATATTGCTATCCCATGATTTTTGTCACTTCAGTGTATATACACATCATTTTTAAACTTTTAATTTAAATGGAAACATGGTTGTCAACAATCACGCGCGGACATTCAACGCCAGAGAGCGTAACGCATATGTCTGACTTTCCTGCTCCATTTGGGATAATGCAATGCAGATTAGACATTTTTTTATTTCCTCTCTTCTGTTTTCTTTTCATTTAAAAGTACTTCGGAATGAATACGAAAGATCGATTCATTAACAACGTTTGATTTTAAATACATCAAGCATGTAGAAAGTAAACAGATTCATTTGAAATAATCGGTCAAAATTCTGCTAACCCAAACTGGATTATTGTTGGGAAGACACTGGTGTCTTCCGGGCCTCGGTGGCCTGGTGGTAAGGTCTCGGCTTCGGGACCGGAGGGTTCCAGGTTCGAAACTCGATTCCACCGAACCGTCTTTTGAGGAGGTCTCTTGCACGTTAAATCTGTCAGGCCAAACGTCCTCCCGCTGGTGTGGAGAGGGGGATGACAGTTCAGGTGTCGTCCTCGTCATCTGACCGTGGTTCAAAATGACGAGGTACGTCCTGAAATCGCCCTCGTGTTGCTTTAAACGGGACGTTAATATAACTAAAACTAAAACTTAAAAAAAAAAAAACCTGGATCCTTCCTCATTTTTGGCGGGATTCAATAATTTGGCTCGAAAGTAAGTTTGCAATGAATAAAAAATGAACTCCTCCATGAACCGTAATAAAAAGTAGCCTATGCTCTATAATCTATCTCTGTGCTCAATTTCTTCCCATTCCGTTCTGGCGTGATGGAGTAACATCCAAACTTTCACATTTATAATTTTAGCATAGATATAATATATATTTAAATAATAAATGTTGCTATTGATAGCTTATTTTCTCCATTTTTATTCAGATGACTCAATTAATTTATTATTTTATACGATGATTTGCATTTGCTCGAAGCAGTGAATTTCCTCTCCTCTCTTGTCCTTTGCAGAGCGCGACGGCATCTGCGGCCACAAGGCCCTTCAGCAGCTCCAGGAGCGGGTGCTGGAGGCCCTGCGGCAGAAGGTGTCCGAGGAAGGGGAGCCGCACGTCTTCCCGGCCCTGGTCGCCAAGCTGCCCGAGCTGCGGCTCCTGGGCCGCAAGCACCTCGACCACCTGCGATGGTTCCGCTCCAACTGGATGCACCTCAGGCTCAGCCCGCTCTTCGCGGAGGTCTTCGACATTCCCAGGCATGACACCTCACAGAGGTGAACAGGTTGGCAGCTTCTTTGGAATGCTTTACGAATCGAATTCAGCGCTCTGGTTTGCACGACCGGACGAGCCGAGTGTTCCCACTTCAGACCCCTCTTGTGGTTTTCTGGAGTCCTTTGATGCCTGACAATTTGTCGGTAAAATGTTCAAGCATCAAAGGACCCCAGAAAACAGCAAGAACGGTCAAAGGGAGAACGCATGCCTCATCTGCAGGCAGGTGCAGGTCATGTACTGACCTACCGTCACGAGAAAACCCCTTGTAACCCTAAAAGCCAAGAGCAGTCGGCTTGGAAACGAGATATTCTATTGGCTGTTGGGAGTAAAGGAATCGGCTGAATTTCATTTGACGCCAAAAGAACAGTTACAGGATCGGATATCACAAGCGATATTAATTTCTCGCCTAATGAAACGTGTTTAGTCAGCCAAATGTTGCGGTCTGTTTTAATGCCTACTTCCCTCCTTACTAAGACTCGTTTACCTCACAACCATGTTCAAAGTTTTTCTCGTCACGGTTGGACAGTAACCGGCCCTTAACCAACCCTTTACAGGCTGGTTATAATTAAAGTGCAAGTGGTCGAAGCACTGTAAAAGGTAAACTGCTTGAAGAATGCTGAAGAAATTTCGTATATGATATGTTTACAACATGAGAAAATGAATTGCACACTAAAAAAAAATTAGTTCATTCTTTGCAATAGTTGGTGTTGTAGATTATCAAATATTGTTAGAATGTTTTTTTGGGGGGAAATCCTTACATTCAACTCTTATTACTGTTTGGTGTGGTATGAAAACTGACTTTATTATTGGTCAATTTCTTTCGAAAGTCTTAAGGGCCGTTCCTACGGCGCGTCCATCCTTCAGAATTATCACGTGTTTCCCTTCAGACCCCTCTTGTGATTTCTGAAGTCCTTTGATGCCTGTCGATTTTACTGACTATTTCTCGGTAAATTGTTCAATCATCATAGGAGCTCAACACAAATGGGGTCGAAGGGGGAACGCGGGGCTCGTCTGAAGGATGGACGCGCCGTAGGAACGAGGCTAACTATTGCGTACAATCGAACATCACGCCTACTTCTGGAATATCACGTGATCACAATGGAACATTGGCGAATGTTTGCCCCGTCGGGACAACCGTTGGCCATTGTTTCAATTGTGCACACGAGGACAATACAAGGACAACAGTAGAGAGGCAACGATTACGCGCAATAGTTAGTTTCGTGTGAACCCACCTTTATACATCAAAGGTGGCATGTGTGGTAAAAATATATTGAAGGGTGCTACTTTGGCGAGATTGGCGATTTTTGATTGACGCCATGTGTGTTCGGGCATAACACCGTGCAAACGGGAATGGCGGCCAAAACATAGTGAAATTTCTATAAAGCATCCACCAAAAGTTAAATTGCAATGAACACAATATAAGCAAAAGTAATAAACCCAATAAAATGCTCTCCTCAAACCACAATCCCTTTCAAATCCCTTTCCCATCAAAAGTAAACTTCGTGTGAACCCACCTTTAAACCAACAGCGTTAGTTCGCTGCACCTTAACAGTTACACTCAAATTTTAGAGAGTAATGCGATCTCTGCTTTACAAGACAGAAACTGCCTCGTTTCTAGAATATTCATGTAAGATGGAGAGCCATTTCATTTTGCTCATTGTGTTATATAACTGCTTCTCCAAACTTTTAGTGAGGATCGTATAGTTTGTAGATGTTTCTGAAGTACGTGGCCATCTCGTTCACCTGATTTGAATCCTTGCGATTTCTGGCTGTAGGGATATTTAAAAGATTGCCTCTACAAGGACAGACCCAACCCTGTGTTGTTTTAAAAAGCAGCATTATGAGACATGTCCTAGAAATTCAGCAGGAAATATTAGGTTGCTACTCTGGATCGCGCTGCCTTGCGTCTTGATGCGACTTAAAGGATCCTGTATTGAGCAAATATTGTAATACGTTACGTATTGCATATTTTAACGAAGAAAAAAACATTATAATTACAATATATAAAATATTGTCGTTAAAAAACACCACCTATGACAAAAAGTTGGTTTATTGTGTAATTCGTTTCCCCATTATTGTAAATAGTATATCATGTACCAAATTTCTTCAACCTTCTCCAAGTAGTTTTTCTTTTTACAATCCTTTAAACACTTGCACTTTAATTATAGCCACGCTTTTTTTTTTGTGTGTATTAATGTTCATCTTTTGTTTGTTGTAAAATGCTATTGTTTTGTCCGAAATATATTCTTGGAAAACATAGTTAAAACATTTCTTTGAAACTTCATTAAAAATAGAAGCTTAAGTTTTATGTTAAAACAATGGTACCATTAGAAAAATAATTTTTAATCTTTAACTTGATGCAAAAATCATCTTTGTGCGATAATATTTTTGGAAGTTATAGCGAAAAAGCGTCGAAATTTCGTTTAATTGTTAATTAATTCAAATTCTAACTAAAAATTCGGAAAAAGGGCTCCTAGGTGCACATCCCCGACTTCCAAGATATGCATCTACGAAATTCGGTAGCTCTAGGTGGAACGGTCTGGGCTGTATAGCGCCAACACATACACACACGCATCGAGCTTTTATTATAAGTATTGGAGATGCATTCTTTGTAAAAGGATGGAAAGCAGCGGAATCATTTCACGATCTCAACGATCTAACGGTGAGGGCACAATCAGCGAAAGTCGGATTCAGGGAATGGTTTGCCAGTTTCAAATCTGAAGACACTAACTTGGAAGATAAGTCAGGAAGAGGCCGACCACTGGATTTCGACGACCAGGCACTTTAGGCAGTCGTAAAAGGGGACGAAAGCTTGACCACTCGAATGCTGACAGACAACTTCAATGTGGCCCATTCAAACATCGTTCGGTTACTGAAGTAGATGGGGACTAAGCTCCGGATTACTCGTCTAAAAAAATTACTGTTGAATTTTTATGCTCCCTTCTTCATAATAGTGTTCAAGCGCTCCTGATAATATGATTCAAAACGCCTGATAATTGTGCATCGGCTGGTTGGTTGGTTTGGTCTTTTGGCGCAAGAGCTACGTTTTGCTGTGCTGCGCCAACCCTATAGTAGATAAACAGGTTCACGATATAAAACACATTGTAATGAAGGGTAAAAGGAGTTTAAATTTTAAAAACATCAAAATTTTTCAAGTCGAAGTTTGTAAATGGACAAAATTCGTTTTGTCAGCCTTCAAATTACAAAATGGTTAAATCAATACGTCTAAAAGATCAAATTTCGGGCATAGGAAAAATAGAGCGGAAGATGTAAAAAACAATATAAATATAATGGGAAAACACTGTATATGAGTTTGCGAAAAAAAGTAACAATTCTTTTATATTAGAAGTCAATGAAAGAAAGAGTGAGAGAGAAAGCCACGATGCTACAAACTCTTGTATTTCGATAATTATGCATCAACCCAATATTAAATTTTTTTAAAAAAATTTTAATTCCTAAGTTAATGAAGTACTCTACTCAAAATGACTAATCTTTGAGCAGCAGTTAAATTCCCATTTAGGGGATATCATCAACAGCATTTTCAAGCCAGAGATTTAACATAGTTAATAATCTGTCATGGTAATATATCTTCCATGGTTAATATATCTTCTCTGGTTAATCCCTTATCGTTGAGCAATGTCCCAGATAGAGTTTTCCTCCGCTTTTATCTTTATAATAAAGAAATTGATCAGACCCTAGTCATCCAACTCAAACTTGTTAGAAATGAAAGCGATGGGAGCTCTGGCAGTTGCAATCGTGAGAGATTGCGGTGCTGCTGATGAGGAAACTAAGCACAAGGAAAAGTACTTGTTCAAACATAAACGTGATTAAAATTTCACCTTTCTAGAAGCAAATTTCCAGCAATCGATGAGGGACATAAGAACATTCTACAAGAAAATAATAATAAGAGCCTTTGGATTTTTACTTGGAAAGCCGCAGCTCAGTGGAACACCTTAACGATTGGACCCATGTTGGAGATAAAGCAAGTTTGTCCATTCTTCCGTAGCTGAAGCTGATTTCACTCCAACATGGTATTCATTTCTAGTGGACCCTATCTCATGTGGTAGCGGAATAGCAGACAAGGTTTACAAGGAAAGGAAGCAGCCGAGCGGCTCCATCTTCTGCTGAACTCACGTATTCAGAACTTTTCTCTCAGGCGTAGTCCCTAAATAAGAAGAATCGGAGGGTTTCCCCCAACCCATGATTGGTGAAAGGCCAGTAAGCCTTATTTCTTCCTTGTGACAGAAAAACTAAAACTTGCCTGTCAAGCCTTGCCAATGGCTACCTTAAATGTCTTTTCTTTTCGCGAGGTGAGAAATCTTAAGGGCCGATTACACGACCGGGGAAGCTTCAGACGAGTCACGCGCTCCCCCCTTCAGACCCCTCTTGCGGTTTACTGGGGTCCTTTGATGCTTGTTGATTCTACCAACAATTTGTCGGTAAAAAAGGCAGACATCAAAAAACCGCAAGACAGGTCTGAAGGGGGATGGTGTGGCTCGTCTGTCGGATGGACAGGCCGTTGGAAATTGGCTCAACGTCAAGCCTCTGCTGAATATATCCTAGACTATTTAGGACTTCTTTGGGGAGAAAATCATTTTTCTCCATTTGACTTTCTTCTGGTCAACGCATTTTTCGATTTCATCCCACTAAGTCAGACCATGGAGATTAGCAACAACAAAATTTTAATTTTTGTTTTCATATCAAGATTTTTATTAATATACATATATTTGTGCATATTCAAAACGTTAATCTATATAAATAAAAGCGAATGTTTGTTTGTGTGCCTTTCATCCGATCGCAATGAAACCTTGAATACTTATTCCTTGCACTTATTACTGCTGAAGATGGGAAAACAAAATGAATATTGCCGAACCAAAAGTCTGGAAAAATAAAGTTTAAAATAAAATAGAATAAATATTATTTACGCTTCTCCTTTACATGTCGCATAAATGCATTCATTTCCGATACAAAAATATTCTTCATATCTTTCCTAATTAAACAAGAACAGGATTTCAAATTCCAAACGATGTTTCCAAAATTATTCATTCTGCGGCAGCAACGCGTAGGGTAACAGCTAGTATATTAATAAAACGTCTACTTTACATGTGTTATTATTATTATTTAATACCTTCTCTTTCGGCTCTTGAATGGAAAACTGACTCTTTATATGTCTATTCATTAGATCAATTTATAACCTGCGTCTTCTCTCTTTGTAGATGCTCTGACCAGCGGGTGTCAAACTTCCAAAATTCCCGGGACCACGTTCTTCCTGCTGTTCGACCATTAGTGGAGAAAGAACACCACGCCTTCATATTCATTGTGCAATGAAATGTGCTCGGACTGATGAGCAAACTGTTAAAGAATTGTTTAAGCGAATTTAAAAAAAGAATAATAACAATACAGTGGAAATGCTAGTGGGACAAATCACTTCCCCAGTGACTATAACTGGTGAAAAGATCTAAGAATAAACGGATCGCCAGGAACTTCTTATAGAAATCGCTTAAAACTGTTGAAAATGCTGAAAAGATAGCAGCTGATATTTATTCAATGTTTGCATTTGAGATAACCTTTGTTAAATCATCTGTTGTCTGACTACTAAAAATTATTCTCTCACTGCTTTGCGAGTCTTTCAAAGCCACGGAAATCAAAAGAAAAAAGTCATGTGATACGTCGGTGCCTGACTGAGAGGGCCTGTACATAGCTGTACAGGAATAAAGACACTCGTTTTTCCGAGAGAAGCCTATTTTCTGTACCGGAAGATTCAAGTATTTTAGAAAAATGCCTTCTAGTATTTGAGACTCCCTGTTTATGTACAGTCCAGTGAGTTTGGAATATCAAAAAATAAACTTTTATAAGAGTTGTAACACATTTCTGATTTTTATTTAAGAAGATTAAAATTTCAGTTTTTTTTTTCTCTCATTCTTTTCCTCTGTTTTGTGTGCTCAGTGTGATGATGCATTTTTTACGAAACAAATTGCAAATTATTAGCTAAACAAATTACAAATTATA
>JAPMOQ010040526.1:277686-334876 GCA_026543055.1 Argiope trifasciata
ATTGTAAAATTCACTAAAAATTCCTTTGCGTTTGCTTTTTAGTAAAAGACATTTCATATTTATTTTGTTTCATGCAGAGTGCTGAAATTTACATTTTTATATGCTTAATTTGCAATAATTATTAATTTTTTAACTTAGTTTTTTGTCAATCTGATGGCAACATATTGATAAAAAATTACCTCCCCCCCACCTTTTTTTTACTCGTAACTTGCTCGTTCAGATTAAATTTTATTGTTTTCTTCGAAATATATTGTTGAAAAATATAGTTAAAATATTTCTTTAAAAATTCGTTACAAATAGAAGCTTATATGTTAAAATGCTTATATGTTATATGTTAAAATGCTTATATGTTATATGTTAAAATTCTAATTCCCTTAGAAAGCTAATTTTTAAAATCTTTAATTTTATGTAAAAATCATCTTTGTGCGATAATATTTTCGGAAGTTATAGAGGAAAAACGTCGAAATTTCGCTTAATTTTTAATTAATTCCAATTCTAATTAAAAATGCGAAAAGGTGCACATTCCCCCTCCCAAAGTGTGCATGTACCAAATTTGGTAACTGTAGGTCCAATGGTCTGGCCTGTTGAGCTCTAATACACAAAAATACACTCACATTGAGCTTTATTATAAGTATAGATTAATCTTCTCTTTGGTTAATATTTACTGCACTTAATTATTTAATTTCTTTCGTCTCTTAAATTTTGACATCCTTTAAAATGCCATTTCGATTTAAGAAAGGAGAGACTTTAAAGTCACAAGCATGTAAAACTGGGCGTAATGTATATATATAAGAAGTATGTATATCGGAAACAGTATATATATCAGAAAAATAAATAAATATAAATCTGGAAAGTTTTGAAACATATTTAACAATGAACATTTTGCTTTATAGCAGAATAAAGGCAACTTTTAATAAAAAACTATGAAATTAATTTCGATTTATTATGTGATTGTTTTTAAGTTAAATTACACAGATTGCTTCGGGTTTTCTGTGGAGAATTTGATATGAATAACTTATATAAAATTAAAGCAAGTGAAATGAAGACTAAGGGAATTTTTGTCATACATGATTTTACTTCTTGATTTTTTTTTTCTTCTTGTGCAATTGTTAGATATACAAATAACTGATAAGCCTATATTTGAGGGTTTCCCTTGATTCTCGCCAAGTTTTGGCAGATGTTTTACTGAAATTTCATTATGTTTTGGTCGCCATTCCTGTTTGCACGCTGTTCTGCACGAACAGGAATGGCGCCAAACAAAAATCGTCAATTTCGCCAAAGGGACACCTTTAAATATACTTTTACGAAATAATAATTCAGTTTTTCTATTTCATTTGCTTTATTCATATGACAGGAGTATCGGATATTTTGAATATTCCGAATACGCAAATGATTTTCACCTTTGTGAAGTATTTTTTGAATTTGTTTTAAAAAATTAAATGCAGCAATACCAAATATCGTCAATTTGAAGCTAAAAGTGTCAACATAAGACACTTGAATGAATTTCTACCTCTGTGAAATGAACTCTTACTACAGTAACCCGTTTCTACACTGATGGAAAAAAAATCCCAACACTAGGAAGGAGCTGTTCTAGATAAACGAAATTTGGTAAGCGTGTTTATACATCTGAAAGATGATGTCGATTCAAATTTCGAGCTATGCGCGTAAATGTGGCGCTAGTAGCGACACTATGATCATGCAAATGAGGTTTGCTTTAAATACGCGCTTTAAGGTTCATGATCGTTATTTACAGTTGAGATTTGACGTAGTGGGTTAATGTTAGTGAAGGACGCCTCTGAGAAGACGAAGAAGCCATTATCAACAGCTCACTGAGTTTGAACGAGGTCGTGTTGTAGGGCTACGAGAAGGTGGGTTTTCTTTCCGTGATATTGCTGAAAGATTGGCAGGAATGTATTCACTGTGCAAGAGTATTGGAGGCAGTGGTCAAAAGAAGGTACTGCCTCAAGAAGACCAGGTTCCAGGCGGCCACATGGTACTACTGAGAGGGAAGATCGTCGTATTCGGCGTATGGCTGTGGCTAATCGTACTGCGTCTACAGCTGAAATTCGAGCTGCAGGTTGCACCACAGTGACACAACGAACTGTTACAAATCGGTTACTTCAAGGAAAGCTCCGAGCCAGACGCCCTGTACAGTGCATTCCACTGACTCCAAACCACTGCGTTTGCGACGTGAGTGGTGTCAAGCTAGTGCTCATTGGAGGACGGAGTGGAGATCTGTTGTGTTTTCTGATGAAAGCCGGTTCTGCCTTGGTCGCAGTGATAGCCGTTTGTTGGTTAGAAGGAGGCCAGGTGAACGCCTGCTAGTGACCTGTCTGCGTCCTAGACACACAGGGCCCTACTCCTGGAGTTATGGTTTGGGGAGCAATTTTGTATGACCGCAGGAGCACTCTCGTGGTTATCCCGCGCACCCTGACTGCAAATTTGTACGTCAGTCTAGTGATACAACCTGTTGTTCTGTCATTCATGAACAGCATTCAAGGGCTGTTTTCCAACAGGATAACGCTCGCCCTCATACCGCTGTTGTAACCCAACATGCTTTACAGAGTGTCAATATGTTGCCTTGGCCTGCTAGATCACCAGGTCTTTCTCCAATCGAGCACGTATGGGACATCATTGGACGACAACTCCAGCGTCATCCACAACCAGCATTAACCATCCCTGCATTGGCCGCCCAAGTGCAACAGGCATGGAACTCCATCCCACAAACTGATATCCGACACCTGTAAGACTCAATGCATGCACGTTTGCATGCTTGCATTCAAAATTCTGGCGGTTACACCGGTAACTAATGTACCAACATTTCACATTTGAAATGCCTCTTCTTGCCAATGGCTCTACTTGTGATCTTGAAACTTTAATCAATTAAATATGTTACCTAGACAAATGTATTCCTAAAATTTCATTACTGTACAATAATTTTTTCTTGGTGTTGGGATTTTTTTTCCATCAATATATAGCTGCCGTCGTAAACAAAGTCGGTTGTCTGGAAGCGTTCTTGCCATGGACAGACAGAACATATCATTTTAAAAAGAATTTAATGCTGATTTCAATATGATAAATAAAATTAAAATATTTGCAATACAAAAAGTTTGAGCGCCAATAATTATCGAGATACATTAGATTTCAGAAATAGAGACTTGCAGTGAGTTATCAGTACTTAGTAGGACAGTATTTATTTTCTGTTACAGCTTCACACTGATTTTTATTGAGTTGAAGAGAGCTTTAAGCTCTTCCTCCGTCATTGCATGATGCAAAAAAGGTGAGGAGAGGCAGTGTTGCTTCAAAGAGGGACATTAATATAGCTAAGAGATAGTGCGGAGAGGGAGGAGTTAGAATCATCATCATAAGAATCGGTTGAAGCATATTTTTCGAATAGAGCAGTTTTAGTTCAGTTTAGTGATATTAACGTCCCGTTGTAAAGCAACAATGGGGCTATTCCGGACGGACCTCGTCATTTTGAACCGCTATCAGATGACGAGGACGAAACCTGAGCAGGCACCCTCTCCCCATACCAATGGGAGAATCTTTGGCCCCCAACGGATTTAACGTGCAAGAGACCTAAACACACGACGGCTCTTCAGTGAAATCGAGATTCGAACCTGCAGTCCTCCAGCTCCGAAGTCGAGACCTTATCACCAGGCCACCGAGGCCTATGCAAGGAAAGAATTACAGCCAAAATTAACTCCCTTTCATTTGATTAACGCTTCATATGTCAAAAAAGTTTTCTTCTTTTTCAATAGTTTTGAAATTTGTTTTCTGGTAATGATGACAATTTAGTGCTCTTTGTTCTGAACCACTGTTTCGATATCGTTGCCGTGTGGCAGGGAACTGAATCTTGCTGAAAAATTAATGGTACATTATTGGGAAAGAAAACACAGATGGAAGGTGTAAGTTTTGGCTCTAGAATAGTGTTGTGGTGACATCTTAATAGGCCAATAATTGCCCTAGGCATGAGTGTTCGCTTTTGTCGAATGAGTAAGTTACTGGACTTCAAACCCAAACATCACAGGTTTGATGCTTGGCGGAATCCAACCAGAACACTGGCACCATTCCATCCAATACCTCTCGCAAATTTGGTGGCCTCGGACGATGAATGTTCAAACATCTGTAGTTGCGCCACCTGTCAGCAGCTAACGAAACCAAAGCAAAGTCGTCGGACTCTCTTGACTCAGCAACAACTCTCTTCGCTCGCCATAAAGCTTGGCGCTATAAAAATCGTTCGTCTCTACAGACTCACAGGTGGGGGAGTATTGTGGTGACATCTTACTAGCCAGTGACAGCCACTAGACATCAGTATTCGCTTTTGTCGAACGGATAAGTGACTGGACTGCAAACCCAAACATCGCGATTTCGATCCTTGATGAAATTCAACCAACACATTGACACAATTCCAGCCAACACCACCGCCACAGTGTCAGTGTATTTTCTTGCATTTAATGTCCCATCGAATAACAGGAAGGAGACCAATGTCATCTGCTGACATGCATGAGCAAAACACATATTAAGTTTTTCATAATTATCTGAATGCATTCAGGCTGCAGCTTTTCGTCTATTCTATATCCCACATATTTTTGCTATCACAATCGAATAACAATGTCTTTGTTTCCTCACTTTCGTATAACTTGTGACCACTAATCATCTGCGCATTTAATACGTCCCTTTGCCAACTGTTAATTTTTTATACGCTGCAATGAATTGAGATAAGGAGTTTTTCGTTGAATTCTACCTCTTAGTCTAACATCTAATTATCTTGAATGATCTGACATAAATGCCAGTATCATTCAGTTCAGGCCGCGGTCGCCTGGCTGGTAGAGCGTCCGTTTCGTAACCGAAAGGTACCGAGTTCCGTCCTCGTTTAGGAAATTTTCTAGTGCAAACAGTAAATTTGCTATCATAAATAAGCGAATGTACTAAAGATATTTTGACTATACTAATGTATATCGGGTTGATTGACTTGACAAAAGATATGTTCCCAAACGTTCGTCACTTAATAGATCTAACAGCGCAACATTTAGAAACTGGCCAAGTCGAGCTTCATTAACAAACTTGGAACGAACGACACGAGTGCAATTGATCAGATCGTTTACAAATTGCAAATTCACGTGTTTCAGAGTCTCAAGATCAATGTATGGCAAGAAGCGAAAAACAGCATTTACATGCTACCTGATCACGAGTATCAGAATCAAAAAACCAATATGAGGCAAGAAGCGTGACAACTATCCTTAAGGCCTTATCACACGGCAAAATATCGTCCGCACTTTTCGTCAGCAAACAACAACGAAAATATGACTCTATTTTAAAGTTTCACATGACTGGTTGAATTTCGTTTGCGGACAATATTTCCGTCACTATGTCGGCGTTTCCAAGCTGGTTAAAAAAAGTTGCCGATGACGAAAAATTTGCTTGACTGGTTCTGAGCGTAGAAATGGAAAACTGTTGATGGAAAGTGCGGACGATATTTCGCCTTGTGATAAGGCCTTTAAAGGAACTGTAGTGGAAGCTTTCTAAGCCAGATGACATCCTCAAGACTGAGTAATCACTTTTAGTCTTATGGTCATGTCGTCTGGCTATCATCCATAACATCGCGAGTTCAATCCTAACTATCGTCAATAATAACAGAACGTCGATTGAAGATGGGCTCACTCTATGCATTTCCATTATTCCTTCCGACGTTACTTTCCATTTCAAATGGCGGCAGTTCTCCATTCGACCTGCATGCTCGATAACCATCAACATGGCGCCAGATCAATCACTTCAAGTTGCGGACTGAATCTAAAAAAATTATGTTTTACACATAACCAGTTGTATGTTGGATGCTACGACAGTCAAGAAATTTATTTGTTTTTGCTGAAGAGGGGGAAAAATAGCCTATCCGAAAGCTCTTGAATAATAGAGTTAAAAAAATACTATTTACAGTTCTCCTTTATATATCATTCAATTTCAATGAATATATTCATTTCTGAAACTTAAATGAATGTTATTCTTTCTATCATTCCTAATTAAATAAGGCAGTTACTTTAAACCAGGGCTTCGAACCGTAATTTTTTTTGTTCCTGTTTTCGTTCCGGTTCAACTAAAAAATTAATATCGGTTCAGTTCCGGTTTTCGCTCCGCCAAAAATAACGGTTTTCGGTTCAGTTCCGGTTTTCGCTCCGCCAAAAATAACGGTTTTCGGTTCAGTTCCAAATGAATAATTTCATTTTATGTATATTCTTATTTGTACTAAAAATATAATTCTATCATAAACAAAAAATGTAATTCTATCAAAATTTAGAAGATTTTATTCTTTTTTTAATTGGTACACTATGTGAATTGATACAAACAGCAGGTACGATAAGAGCGGTGAGCAGAGGACGGCGAGCATTGGCCTTGTTATCCATTATCAAAATCGCATTTGACAACTAGGTTCATGATTACCCACATTCGTCGTTTGATTCTCACATCGTGCACTTGGCCTTGCATTAATTATGTAAAAAATATATTATTTATTTAACATATGAAAATTGCCTCTAATTATTAATATATCTTCTAACGTGGTTTCACTGAGATTACTTCTGTTGTCTCGGAGAATAAATTTTAAACCTGAAAACGCTCTTTCAACACTAACTTGTGTAGCTGGAGCTGCCAAAACCACCATTGCAATCTTATACAAGTGCGGATATGTAATTTTATTCTCTTCCCAGAAATCTAAAATATTATGCCTTATATCAAGCCTTCGTACATTGTCAAAATTATTTAAAATGAATTCAATGTCAATCTCGGTAGAAATAGAGGTTCTATGTGTTTTTATTACTGCCAATTCTTTACTTTTTAAAAAAGTCTCTAAATCGTCTTCATTTTCATCGCTTTCAGTAGAAGATTTTGTTTCCTCGTTTACTATTGAAATGGACTTTTCAAAAAATTGTAATCTGTTCCAAATATTCTTTAAATGTTGCACAGCCTGTACCCTTTGTGACATGGAAAGCAAAATTTGATAACGCGGGTCGAAATAAACTGCTCCTACTAAACTATCAATTTCTATTAACAATGCTTCCCTGTTAGATAACTGATTATATAAAATATCTGCAAAGAAATTTTTTAAATTTCGTAACTTTATTTTGCAATGTGTCCAAATTCCGTAAAAATCGCTTAAAGTTAATTCTTTACTTTGTAGTTTCAAAGTTGCTTCCGTTAGGGGTTGTAGGGTATCAACAATTAATTTTAAGAAGATTTGATAGATGCTTCATGCTACGTCACTTAGGGTCTCTCCTGTCTATTTACTCCTCCCTGATCTAAACAGTCTATACAAACATCCGTGGATGATCGCATGCTGAGATGTGAAAAATAAAATATAACTCGATATTTTTCTTAAAAAATCATCTATACTTCTAGTTTAATCAACTGAATTAAATATGTCTTCTACAAGTATTTTCATGCGAAACAGAAAAATACTAGTGAATATCAAAATAGGAGAAGCAGTATACATGTAATGATAATTATAAAGTTGACGTTAGATTAGAAAATATTGATAAGTTGGTAACAAAATGACTGAAAGATATATCGAACCGAAATAAACCGATATTTTTTTCGGTTCAGTTCCGGTTTTCGTTCCGACCAAAATAACGGTTTTTTCCGGTTTTCGGTTTTCGGTTCAGTTCCGGTTCGAAGCCCTGCTTTAAACTTCAAACTATATTTCTATTTTTTTTTTCTGCAACAGCAACACGCCGGATACCAGCTAGTTATTAATATAATACCGTATCTAATCTTTTTATGTTTTCAATTAGAAATTTATTTTCGCTCTTTATTCTTGTGGTTATATCTTAATAAGACAGATAACATCTACGGGAGATGCGCATGCTTTTGTCCTGTGGTTATGTTATCGGCCTTCTAATCCAAAGATCCCAGGTTCTATTCTGAGCCAACACAAAACTCCCACAATGGTGACCTCGGACGTGAACCTTCACCTTCAAGCAACTGATGTGTAGTGCCATCTATCCGCAACCAAAGTCATCAGACTCACTTGACGCAACAATTCACGCACGCTCTCCATAACGCTTGGCGTTACTAAAAAAAGTTCTCCGCTCGCCAAACAAAGACGGGTACGGCGCAGCAACCTCTCACTCAACAAACCAAGTCATCACCACTCAACAACAACGCATATCGTTCATCAACTCACTGGAGAGTGAGTCTGTGGTGATATCTTAATACGACAGATAACATCTACGGGAGATGAGCGTGCTTTTCTCCTGTGTTTATGTTATCGGCCTTCTAATCCAAAAGTTCCAGGTTCTATTGAGCCCAACATCACTTCCCACATTCTATAATTTTATACTTTCACTCAAAACTGCATGAAAAGGGAGCATTAAAATTATAAGCAAATCATACATGCGTAATTTCCTACTTCGTTGGTTTTTGAATTATTTAATTTATTTCCCATGCATTAATTCTTGCTTTTTAGATTTTACTCCGGGCTATTTTTACTGCCACCTAAGCAGAGAGTTAGCTTTAGAAACAGAAGCGAAATGCACTTCTAAGCTAAAAATTGTGTACTTTTCTGTACTGCGTGATACATCCCATAACAAATGCATGTATCAGTACGCCTGAAAAAAAATGCTTCTGCATATTCCCTTTCAAGTAGGATTTACCAGAGAGCTGTGTGGATATCAGTAATAATTAGATTTGGCGATGCGAAAAGTGAGCAAATTGGCGACATTCTGATCATCCATTGTGTGGTAAAAGCCTCCCCCCCCAACTCTTGAATGGAATATATATATATATATACAGTGAAACCTCGTTACAACAATATTTTAGGGACCAAATAAATATATTGTTGTAGAGAGGCATATTGTTATATCGAGGGCCCACATATTTTGAGCATTTAATAATAGTTTTATTATTATTATTGGTTTAAGGTGCATAACATACTACTTTTAAGTCTATATTTAGAAGAAATTAATTTGTAAAATACTAATAATAGTGGTTTAAATACTAAAAAAATAAATAAATAAGATAAACTCAGAAAATAAGCACAGAAATATTCACATACCTGAAAACACTTTTTATTGAAAATAATCCAGTATTTTTGTTTGTTTATTCATTTTTTTAACTGTTAAGTTCACCAATACTGTATGCATTGAGTCTAGTGCACGAAAATGTTCTTCATTTGTCGACGGAAAGCTTGAAAAAAATGTCCATCAGGGAATTCACAGATTGAAGAGCTTCCTGGGATGACAATAAGGACTGCGATGGATCTGTATTATCATCATCGTCAATATAATCATCATCTTCATAATAAGTTGTCGATTATGAAACTTGCTTGACCGGTTTTTGAGGGTAGAAACGGAAAATTGCTGGCGACATTTCACCGTGTGATAAGGCCTTTAGGGAACAATATCGCGTGAAAGAAAGAAAAGTTTAAACCAAATGTTTCGCGTAGAACTCAAAATCGTTAAAGACTATAAAACAACCTTTGAACTCACTTTTCAGACGTCACTTAACAACACCCCGCCTCCATCTCCCCCTGTTCCTCTAACAAAGGGCACTTGTTCTTTGACAATGTTGTCACGGAAAGCACTTCTACTGCTACTGAGACAACTAAACTCCAGGCATTCCTAAAAACGAAATAAAAACTTTTTCTTTCGGCACGGAGCGATGAGTGTGTTACAGCTCCATCGCATTCTAAAATTCCTGTATATAATTCTGTAAATAATTTCAACTAATTAAATGCTTAGTATTTTTTTAGATTGGATCTTTTCTATGTTAATGTCTGAATCATCAATTTTTAATAACAACTTGCATTAATGTCAATTTTATACTTTCGATATGACTTCTTTTCGGCGCGGAAAGAGCAATCACAGGCGAGGTGAGTAATGCATGTTTATTATCATTACTCAAGTACTTTTCGATTGCCACAAATGTGACCAGACAGGTCCAGATGTCCTTAAACCTTATCAGAATTCCAAAGCTTACTGGGAAATGAGACTAGGCATACATTTACACTTCACCCCCCCCTCACCAACTCCAATTCCCAAAAGGGTGGTCTTCATCTGTTTTGAAATCTGAACAATAGCTATTTATTCAGGGATAAGTTGAATATCCACATGAGTCTTAATAGACGGAAAAAATAACAAATATATATATATATATATATACAAGAAATAGAGCAGATAACCTTTTCTAATGCCGAGAAGATAAAAACAAAAAGATGAGGGAAAGAAAATTAATTTTACGCAAAAAAAATTTGGCCGTATTGTTGATGAACAAGTGTTTCTACGGTTACGATTTAGTAAAAATAACATCTCAGACTTTATTTATTTATTATTAAGGGAAAATATAGAGATTTCTTTTGATGGAGCTCCATATTAGAAATTGATGTCGTGCACCAGAAGTCCGAATATCAAAATTTTAAAAAGTAAATGAGAAAATAGGCAAAATAGTTAATATGCAGACAATAGAGGTAAAGCCGCAACAAATATCAACTAGCAACTTTGGATAAATTTAAATTCACTTAAGAAGCGGCAAAATTAATTATTATGTACACATTTTACCTGAATGAAAACTAAATTTGAAACTGTGAATAAACTTTTTTGTTTGAAGAAGAATGATAATCATTAATGCTATCAAGTATTTTCATTATTAAACGATATGTTTCCGTAAGAAGTTAACATGATAAATGATGAAATGTGTGATAAAACGCTTATGTAACCTCCATTTGACAATATACAAAATTGCATTTTTGGATTGATGTAGGTTCATATCCCCATTTACTTTCCAGATTTAACTTTTTAGTTGTTATATATTCATTGTTTCTTTTAAATACTGCTTTGAAATATGTTGTATTATTTTTTATCTATTTGTTACAGTAAAATTGTAAAAAAAATCAATTTGTGTAATTTTTTTAATAACATATAAGACATATATCTCATAAGAATTTACATCTCAATTGGAAGAATTAGGATTTTTCCAATCTGTACAATTTGTATTATTTATTATATTTTTTGCATAGTTATAATTTTTTTGTATATTAATAAAATCACAGATTATTATAACTACTGATTTTCATTTAGGAGAAGTAAAGCACAATAAATTTGTGAAGACAGCCCTGATTACTTTTTTTAATTTTATAGATATCTATTTTTTATGCTATGCAATAAAATCTAAAGAATAATTATTAATTTACAAATAAAATAATTTATTACATTAGAATTTAAAATTTTAAATTAGGCAGCAATCTGGCTGATTTGGATGATTAGAAAGCTTTTAAACAGAGAAAAATAATAGTTTCCTAATTTAGAAAATTAAAAAAAATTAATTAAATTGTTGAAAAACTGATATTTATTTGAAAAGGGAACCATATACTGAAATTATGTATGTTTTTATTTCAAAAATCTTATATATATATTAAAAATGCTAACATTTCTTAATGATATAATAGGACTTAAGATGATTAGGGCACTAAGGCTGTAATAAATTATAGTTTTAAAAATTATTAAATTGTTTGAATTTCATTTAATCTATATTAGGTAGGAAAATTCTTATGGAAGTCAGTGGTCTCGTTGTTGCTGCAAGTGAGAAAATAAGGTAAATATTTGATATTATTGCAGAGGAATTTTTATTGATTTTTTTCATTTTACTAATTCTATTTATATTATGTATAAACTGAGTTTTTTTCTGCAAAAAAAAACTATTTTCATTATTAAGAAATCTCTATTTGTCTCACTATTATCCATGTTTCTATCAAAGCTATAGTATTTAATGAACTAAACAATAAGCAACAAAGAATATAAACATGACATAAAAGAATAACATGAATATAAAATGAATATAAAAGAATGACATGAATATAAAAGAATAACAACCTGTTAAAGTTTTCCTTCATTTATTTCTCTGATTCTTTCTTTCCCATACCATGCACGAGGATATCTAGAGCGACAACCACAGGTTTTGAGAAAGTAGTATTTTTTCTTCTTTTTTAATAAAAGAAAGGATGGAATCAAAAAACAACCTATATGCATACTTTTTGATTCATGAGATGGTTACTTAGGACTACTGTGCTTTTTATGAATTTGAAAACTACATAAATATTTTTTAAAATTTGGAATGGAAAAAAAAGAGTTAATATTGAATATTTTATTTTAACTGTTAAAAGATGTCTGTTTAAAAAATTGCCAATCCAGGAAGATACTTGGCATAAAGAACTAATGTGGGTTAACACATGACTTTTGTTAAATTAAACTAGGAGTCTATATTTTGAAATAAGAAATATGCCTTATTATAAAATCAGCATAGATCTTTATTGCTTTATATTAGATGGCAGTTCTGATATAATTCACTTTCGTGTTTTCAAAGTATGTTACATAACTCAATTCAGCAAAAATTGTGGATTGTTCCTTTCTGGTTCTTTGTACTTCTACTGAAATATCTGAACAAAAATTTTAATCTTATTTTTATTTAAAATAAAGATATGAAAAATTATATAAACCATTTTGTTTGAATAATAGCTTGATATTCATTGAAAAAAATTAAGTAAAATTTTAAAATATATGTGCTTAATATATTATGAAATATCAATTGAATTATATAATCTTATTAATTCTTTATATTTTAGTATGGAACTATGCATAGGATTGCTGCTTCTGCTATACAATGCTGATATGGACATACATTTCTACATTTTAGTCTGTGTATGTTTTTATTTTATATTAATGCTAAATTTCAGGTTTGCTATTCTTTTAAAATATGTAAATATAAGTTGTTAATTTATTATTTAGCAATATTTGAAATTTGGGTACTTTTCCATTTTCTGGGTGCAAATGTCGCTAATATGAACCACATGTGAGCCAGGTTACCAAGTGAAGCAAATGACAACCATTTATGGTTGTAAAAAAAGTTGGTAGAATTTTACATTATTTAGAGATTTCTTGCTGTGCCTGGCTAGTAGAAAAGTACCAAAACTTGCCCTGATCTCTATTAATACAGTTTAAAATTTATAAATTATTTGTAAGCTATAGACATTCATCTACTAATTATATTTTCTTCAAAGTTGGCTTATAAATAATGCAATTATATGTAACCCATAGACTATTATGTAAAGCCAATAGCAACAAAAAACCTGGCCACCAAAGATGGTGGTAAACAATGCTAGTTTTTTTCAAAATTATTATTATTTCCTATGATATTCACTGCAGCTACACTTGTTTTTAAAAATTATTTTTAATGCACCAATAAAAATTTCTGTGATATATTATTATTTAGTCTTTATATCTTGTGACATTCATTGGAACTCATAAAAGGCTTAAAAATACCATTCCTTTTTCAGAATCAAATGCAATTATGCGGTGCTTTACAAAAACCACTATACCTATTAACAGCTGTCTTTACGTTTCTATTCCAAATCATCACATAAAATTTCCTAGGTATATAGTATCTTGGAAAAATGCTTAAACTTGAAAATCATTTTTAAAAAACTTTTTAAAGTGCTTAGTTTGGAAAAAAAGAAATAAACACTTGCTAAATTACTTAATAAAATCAGGGAGTTTTGTTTGTTTCCACAAACATGCAATATAATAAAGTTAAAACAGTCATGAATCTTTGTTTACTGAGAATATTAAAAAAATAAAAATAATAAAAGAGAAGAATTCGGTCATGGGATCCAGAATTTTTAACACATTTTAAGATAATGCGTAATGACCTTTTAACTATGCATGTATCTATAGTTAAAAAAACTTTGACGTCACAAGAGAAATTAAAGAGCAGTCACAAAAAGCTAAGGGAACAAAGGATTTTTCACTCTTGGTAAAGTGCAACATTAAAAGAAAAATAACAGGGAAAAACTAACTCTATTAACAAGATATAGAACCTGAAATTATCTGTGAGAAATTTTAAAAGAATTGTGTTATGCTGTAATAAAAGTGTTTCTCAATGCTTTTCTTATTTCTGTGCTTATTATTTGTATTCATATAAATACTTATATAATTTGGGATTTAAAAAGAAATAAAAATAAAGGCAATATGAAAGTTGCATGTATTAGCTGATTCAATTTATTATTTCTCTTCATTTTGTAGTTACATTTTAAAGCTGTATTTAGATAGCTGGATACACAGAGTTTTTTCAGAATGGATTTTGCTCATTTTGGAGTAAATATTATGTGCAGATTAATTTCATAAATCTGTTCTAAGTATTTTTGAATTATCCTTGTCACAGACCTAATACCAATAATGTATTTTTGGAATTTGAGGAGGTCTAAAGCATAGAGATTCATCAAAATCTTGAATTATAATTTTTCTAATGTAAAAAAGTGAAATTGAAAAAGTTAGATGACTGTAAAAGTTAGATGAAATGACATTTGCATTTTTAATAGCACTATGATGTCATGAATTTTTCTCCTTTAGAAAAATTAGTGTGAACAATGAACTGAATATATGGTCAATTGCTTCATCAGTTCCTTGGAATGACAAGGAAAAATTCAGGTAGGATTAGGTTTTAGTATGAGCTAGGCCATAAGATAGATGCTCCTGAATGAAGCAGGAATATACAGCCTGATTATTGTTCAGACCTGATTGCTCCTGCAAATCTGATTATTGTTCAGATTTACCTTTTATTAAATGAAAGTGGGATTTAATTGTGTTATTTTTATTAATTATTTTATAATATGTTTAATATTCTAGTGTTCAATAATTTAGCCATATTCAAATTAATTTTTGTCGAGTTTTGCAATAAATTGTTTACAAACACAGTCTTCTTCAATTATTGAACTAGCCAACCAATTCAAGGATGAGGAAAACCCCCCACTGTCTACCTCTGATAAACTATCCCAGTAACTTGGAACTCAAAACTACTTCTCTAATGATGGAAATTAACTCCAAACCATTATTAACTCTATCATCATCCTGTACCAAAGCAGCTACTAATTACATGACATTAATTAACTCCAATAATTAAGTGCATTTTTAGCCACTAACAAAGCACAATAAAATTAAGTTAATTCATGTTGCAACATATTTATTTTCAGCAATAGCAAAGGAATGGAGATTATAGGCTTAATTGCCTGGGTACTATCGGTTGGCATTTATTGAACTAGGAAAAATATTTAAGGCAGTTAAATGATTTATTATCAGGTGTGAGGCTATATCTAAGCTATTTAATTGAAATTTAACCTATATTTCAGGTGAATCATTTGGTTGCTAGTGATGACAAATAAATATATGCATTTATTTCTGGATTTTCAACAATACATTTCATTGCTGAACTGAATTTCAAATTATTTTCTTTGTTTTACTTAACTTATCGTTGTTAATCTTCTTCCGTTGTTGAAAGTTGAAGAAGAAGGATCTAATTTTGTATTTGAATTATTTGCAAGAAATATAAGAAAGTGAAATTATTATTAGGAAAGTTAGACGAACTGGGCATTATGCTTTAAAAAATAATATGATGTTATGGGACTTTGATTCTATTGGCTAGTTCATCTGTATAATGAAAATAACAACTGAGATTATTAAAATTAAATTAAATAATATAGCATTAATCCCTGGCTTAGTTTGATGTAAATACATAAAAGATTCAATTGAAGATGAACCCCATTAGTATTCCCTATAAACCTATCAAGAACTGGTCACCAAGGGGGGATAGTTTTATAATATATTTTTGTTTACATTGAAGACTAAGTACTTTTTTTATTAATATATTTTTATAATATAGTTTGATTTCTGATTCAAAATAGAAACTTTCTACTTTTGCTTAACTTACAACTCTTTGCTATCGTACTACTTTTTGTAAAATTTGATTTTTATTATAGTCAATTTATTATATTTTGTAATTCATTCTTACAATTATTATCAAATCTAAAAATTACTATTTATCAATTTGATTTCTTGACTGTGCCAGCTCTTTGAAATTAATTTTTAGCTAAATTAATCTATTAATTGACAGTTAAAAGCTCTAAAATTATTAAATTCTATTGCCTTTGTACATTGAGAACTGCAAAATTTCAGATTTGAATGTGAATGAAAAATTTATTCCAAAATTTTGTTCTTACAAACATGAAATATGCAAGTTTTCTGGTAGGGAATTAGTATGGAATTTTAGCTTTAGAATGGTAGATGTTTGTCAAATTACATTTGAAATGTATATATGATTTGACTTTCTCTCCAGTTGCAATTTTTGTTGGTATTTGAATGTAGTACTTCAAAAATTCAATAAACTTAGGCAAATACAATTTGATATTTAGTATCATGATAAAAATTCCAAATTTTTATCAAATTTTAAATTTAATCTATTGAAGGAAAAATATTGAAAAATATTTTCATAATTTTGCCACAAAACAGGCCAGTGTTCTCAAAAGTCAGGGAAGAGAGCATTCTTGCTTTTGATATAAGATAATGTAATATATCAAATTGGGTCTACTAGATGCTTGTCAGCTTTAGCCCTTAACTTTCAATATTTACTGGAGATGCTGAAAAGAAATGATCAAAATGTTTAACATAGTTTTATGTTGAAAGAAAATTGGAGAAGAAAACTTGTATAATTTATTTTAATGTAAGTACCAATTGGCTATTTTTGTTGATTAGCTGGTTTATGGGAAATATTGATTATGCTTAATTTTGTTTAATTCTCCCATTCTTAATGTGATGTTCCTGAATTCCTCAATAGACTGGGTTGGATTACTAATAGACATTAAAGTCATGTTGCTATAATCACTGTAGATTTTTTTTAAATGTGGATTTGTAGTAGAATCAAACTGCCATTAAAAATATGTGTGATTGATCTATCTATAAATGGACATATTATTTGCAGTTCTTTCTTTTACTTTCCTATTTCTGAGGCAGTAAACGGGATCTTTTTTCTTTAATCTATTCAATAATGCGATAAAGTTAAATGATTAAATAGCTGATAAAACAATAAAAATACTTTAAATTACTTTGCAAAAATATTGTTAAAAAGCTTATAAAAAGATCAAAATTTACAGAAATATATCCTAACTCAATTAAATTACTAACAACAAATTTTTAAAAATTAGTGTGGAAATAATTTTTGTTTTATAATATTTATAGAAGTTATTGACTGAAAATGCACATGCTAGGCTTATTCTTTAAACAATTAAAATCCATATAAAATTCAAAAGAATAAAAAAATAGCTTTAAGTTGTCTTCCATAGGGCATGTTTGCAACTTCTTTTTCTGTTCTTATGTAAACAAACTCATCAAGGAATTCTGATAAGACTTTCTAAAGATTCAGATATGAAAGCTGTCTCTCACTTTCTTGGTTTAATGCAATGATGTGTGAAGGCAAGTTATTCTCACTTCTGTAATGGTTTATATTCTGTGTGAACAAGGAAAATTCAAGCTGCTCTGTAATGGGGGGGGTAGCTTTAATGCACTTGTTACACTGCACATTTTAAATTCTCTGGCAACTTCTTCATTTTGATTACCCTGAGCATTAAAGGAGGGAGGCAGTTTATCGTGATTCTTTCTGTAGACTGCAAGTAATATACAGAAATTTGCTTCTTTAACTTTCAATAATAGGAACTCAAAATCAAACGCTAACTTACACAATTTAATATTTGATAGCATTATGAAAACAATTGAATTCATTTGCAACAATAAAAAATGTTAAAAATCTTGATAAATATTTTTTTGAAAAAATTGTAAAATTAAAAAAAAAAAAAATGACTAAATTATTATTTTTAAAGTGGCAATTTCTGTTCAAATTTTAAATTTGTATAAAAATTATTTCTAAGCAGTATTATTTACAAAAATTATCAGCGAAAAAAATAAACATCACTTCTTGCTTAAATTCTGACCAATAATAGTTCTAAGTAAAGTTTTTTTTTTTTTAATTGTAAAATAAAAAAAATTTGGGAATTTCAATTTTCTAAAGTTTATCTGTGTCAAATTTAGTAGCCCTAAGTCAAATTATCGAAACTATAGATCTCCAATACATGCTAACATAGATTTTTTATTTAAAAAAAATGTTAAAAAAGGTAACGGTTAAGAGATATAGCATTCATTGCTTATTCCTTATGATGAAAATATTAATAGAATATTCATGTATTATTTTAATATTACATATTTTATTGACATAAAATTAAATGACTGGTTTAAAATCATGAATTCTTCACCATCTTTATAAATTTTATAAGCAAATTTTTAAGAAAATCTATTAAATAGTTTGAATTTATTTAGAATATCTCCTATTTTTGAATTTAACTATTATTTACACAAATTTAGGTTTTTTAATGCTTTTTAATTTTGACTTCTTATCATATATACAGTTTCTTTTCCTAAACATTTATATATATGATTACAGATATAACTTTTTTCAATGCAGATTTAAAATGAAAAATTATGTTATCAACGATGAAACATTAAATTCTTATATTTCTTGTGTTCTTTTAATTCTTGTATTTGGCATTTTGATAATGTAATTCTGGATTAGTTAAAAAATTTCTATATTTAATTATTTTGAAATAATTGAACTAATTTTATTTTTTATACAGGATAAAGTCATGACTGTATTGGAAAAAATCTGTGTGAATCGGTATTATAAATTCTCAAACTTAAAAGTTGGAGTATTACAAACAGTAAGTTGGAGAAGCATTCACTTACTTCATGATCTTTGACAGTAACATTTCTTTGTTAACTTCTCAAAAATTATTTTAATTAGTTTTATCTTATTTACAGGATATTAATTTAAAGTGTTTGTTGAATTTTTTAAACAAGATGGTATCTCTAGTCGTGACTCATAGCTAATCAAGCCTTTTAAGTATAGATACATATTTATGATTAGAGAAAGGATCTAAATGGCATTAAACAATTATATTTTATGTAGTTTCAGTCAATGAACATATTTCCGAAAAAATTATGTTCTGAAATTTTAGTTTTCCTATCTTCTTCATCTTATGTAGTAAAGTATTCTTGGCACACTAGAAGTTTAAGCAAAACAGAAGAACCATTCTTTTATGATTATAAATGATTGAGTTTAAGAAGCTTCAAATTTTGCTATTTTAGACCATTTCAATGATTGTCTCAGGAAACATCGTTCAGTGTTTTTTTATTTCAAAACAAGTATTGAAATTTAAAGTTTCATAATTTGGTTAATTTTGATTTCAGAAGAGTGAAATATTATTCAACCAAAAATATTTTATCAAATATAATTAAAATAATGTTAAAGCAAAATTAATATTAAATATAAATTTCATAACTTTACAGCAATGCAATTTTTTGCTGAAATAATATAAAATTTAATTATATACATAATTTAAAGCTTTTAATTCTTTCAGTTAGAATTGTATATCAAGCTCTAACAATTAAGATATTTGCTATTATATCACTGTTTGAATGGACAGGTTGCTTACGATTTTGTTTAATTTTTGATAAATTTTTTGCATGTGAACTTTATTTATGGTTGCTTCAACAATACATATTGAATCAAGATAGAAATTTGAAGCAGTGATTATAGAATTCAATTTGGTGAGTGTATGATGAGAATGAGCTTGATAAGAGAAAGTTTTATTCCATAAGAAAGCATGAAAAAACAGATGAAGTGCTTGAAGGAAACAATAACATACATGCAGCCAATCATACAAGAATTTGTTGCTTGTAACAAATTGCACACTACACGAACATTTTTAGAGAACTTGCTGGATATTCACATTCTAAAGAGAGAATGCAATTAAATTCTGATCAGTTTTCTCATGTTTTTATATCTCAAGAATAATCATTATATCATCAGATATCTACTTACTAAAAAGTTTAATTTAAAAACTTCTGCAACAATAAGTCGGTTTAATGAAAAGAATCTTCTTTCAACTAAACTCCTCAAGCTCTCAGAAGCAGTAAAAAGGTCATTGGAAATTTGCATGGTAGAAAGAATGATGGATGTTCTGGAATTTTATTTGGCTTTTAACTCAACTTGGCGGGAATCCATTTTTCGATCTGCAGTTTACAGTTTTGGTAGTCTTTAAAATAGATTTTTGATTCTTTTTGGCCTTATATAGTTTTGATACATATGATAATTGGATGCCAATACCTTTTGAATCTCAATTTTATCGCTGTATGTTTTTAAATCTATATAAAATTATTGCCTTTTAACGTAGGTCACGAATTGTGTAATTTTATTGCCAATTGATTTTCTAAAGGTTTGAATTTTTATTTAAAAAATTGACAAATAGACATGTGCAAAGTTTTTAAGCTGTTCTCTTTTCAATTTGCCAAGGTTCGTATGAGTATATATGGCTTTTTCAATTAAAATCATCCTAGAATCTCATGCATTATATCCTGGTTCAGATGGCTGCTTGATGTAAAATTTTGTATTGAGCATCCAACACTTTGTCTCAGTTGGATATATTAAATTGGAATAATAAAAGGCTTTTGGAATGGAAAATTATCTATAAATAAATGCTTTAACTATTTATCACATTTGAAATGTGGATGCAAGACTAATATTTGTTAAATTTTATTTAAATTTTAATTTTAGATCTCGAAAATTTTTATTTTTGAGAATAATTGTATATTTGCTTGCATGTTTAGGAAATTTTCTTTGTTAATCATTCTGTGTGCATGGGTATGTTTGCTGTTGTTTAGCAGATTTTTAATGTTACACCTGTATATTCTCCAACCATGGTAAAAATTAATGTAGATTTAACATTTGTGTATTTTAAAATGTATATTATTCTACATTAAGAAGATTTCAGAACTTTTTATCTACATTTGTCTAGCATACATAAGAAAAAACGCAGTGATGATAAAATTGAAAGCAAACATTAAACTCTGAAATATATATATTTGAAACAAGGTTAAAATACAGCCAGTTGGAAATCATAATGATTAGTATTAATAAGGGCTACATAAAATATGATGTGTTAATTCTGAAATTCGATGTTGCAATGTACACTTACTCTAATAATAATTAAATTCCACCTTTTGTCTGTTAGTCAAGCATCTAACATATTCTTAATAATTAATAAAATTGCCATTCTCTTTGACATTTTGGTCCTTACATCTTGTCAGATAATTCTCCACAAAGATTTGGATTGTGGCTCCTAATAAAGATGCTGCTGAAATTCTTTTTTATTCGGGGATATTATTTGTCACCAAATCAAATAGTATCCATTTGATCATCTGTAAAATTCTCTTTGCTATGAGATTAATTGCACTGGAAATCAATGTTACAATATTAATGTGGTGTATTGATGATTTGAAATGTTGTTTATTATGGAATTTTTGATCTTTTAAAATTCATTCGGCTAATTATATTTCCCAGTTTCATGAATAGTAGTAAAATGTAGTGCCAAAAATTAGGTAGTTTTTTTCATTGCTTAGATCAAAATATTTAGACCAAAAGTAGTGATACTTGATTAATCAGATTTTTTTCCTATCACACAAATAGTTAACATTTTGTTCACACTGTCATTTTTTACTATTAGATAAATAGATTATTTTTACTTTTGTTTATTTTGAAATTCTTTATATACATGTTTTTTCCCTCTCTTTAAGTCCCCAGGTGGAAAAATATTTTTACTGAAGGCGACAGAGACCTCTACTTTTTCTCATATTAATAGACTCCAAATTAAAGAAGTAAGTATTTAAATATTTGAATTTGCTACTAGTGTGATATTTTTATAATTTAGCTTGGATTCTTGAAAATTTTTATTAAATGCAGAAGTATTTTAGAAAGTTTTCAAAGCACCAAATAAACTATTTTTTTTCTCTTTGGTTGTGCTCTTATTTGTTAAAAACCTATCTCTAGTATAGTTTATAGATTTTCATATTGTAATTCATAATAGCTTATCAACTCAAAATCCAAGAATGTTACAAAGGACAATTCTCAAATAAATTCTCTCAACAGCTCTATCTAAATTTGTTATACTCTCAACTTTCCTGATACTTACACAATATGATGTCTTTTTATGTTTAACTTCATAGTACAATTAAGTGAGTAGATCTGCTTTGTGTCAATCTTCTGGCTTGAAAAATTATGCTTTATAAGACCCACTTGTCCAGATTTATTTGTCTTGTCAATTGTGTTTTAGAGTTATTATATTCATGTATATACAGACAATATGTCCTTTGATAGATATGTTCAAAATGAGAGAAAGTTCTTTAATTATAAATGCCAGATATTAAAATCCATCCTTCTAACTTTTTGCTTTTATGAGTTAGTGCTTTTATATATGAGTAAATATATAAGCCTTTTATCCCTCCATAAATTTGAGCCAAAATTTCATATAGATCTAAGGTTTATGGGAATTAAAAATAAAGACATTTCATGTGTTTTTAAGTCATAGTCATTTAATAAATATCAAACACATTTGAAACATTTTTATATCATTTCATCTTTTAGACATCTTTCACTGACTTCTAAGTAGGTATTTAATTTAAATATTCCTGTATTCTGAAGTTATGTTAAGATTGTGGAAGTGATTATTTATAGATATATTTGCAATGCACTATTTGTTGGTATACTATACTTGTAAATAACATTTTATCTATTGATACATTATATTTATGAATTAGAATATAATTTGAATTTTTTTCTACATTTCAGTATACTTGTATTGAGATTTTGATTTTTTTATTTGGCAATATTTATAAAATTATTAAAATAAATATTAATTTATTTATGAGATTTTTCAGTGTTTTATTGGAGGCATGTGATATTTTTAATATATCTTATTTTGGGTGCTGATTTCCATTTCATTTGATTTTTATTTACTATTTTTTAAAGTGACACCCATAAAAATCAATACTTCATTCAATTTTGTATATTTGTTTTTCGAATTTGTGACATATTTAATATATATTTGTTCTAACGTTTCCCACCATCATTATTACTTTTATGAATTTTAAACTAAGAAATGTGTACTTGTTTAGAAGTCTCTTCAATTACCTTTGTAGGAAAAAATTAAATTGACCTGAACCTATGACAAATGCTTTATCTAAAGATATGGTTATTTACCAATCAATTACTTTATAAAAAAATATTCTTATATGTATATATGATATTTAATTAAAAGATTTTTGGTGCGTGATATCTGCAAATAATGGACTCCACATATTCTTTTTATTAATAATTGCAAAAGATTATAAGTTTTTTTCCATGTTAAAACAATATTGATTTATCCATATTTATTCTCAGTTTCATTTAGAGGAGAATTTGAAATTTTTAATTTCAATTCCTGGAATTGACAGATTAATTACAAGCTCAGCATCTTTTGCATCTAATGTAGTATCCTATCAAGTAAGTGTATTTACAAGCATGTAATGTATTATTTGGTTTGTTTTATAAAGAAAGTATGTATTATAAATTGGCTTCATAATTGCATTAAAAGTTTTCATATTGTATTATTTTTATTAAATCAGAATTTATGCTTATTTTTATTTCTTTTCCATTTAGGGCCTTGTAACTAAACTAAAAAATGCAGAAATAGGTATTTACGAGTTGGATTCTAAAGTTTTATTGTACATGACTTTTAATACGGGCTGTAGGATACTCTCTGTAGGATCTGAAATAATTATATCAAATGCTCATCTAATTAAAGATGATAGAGTGAGTATATATTTTTACAAATAATCTAAAGTAGAAAAATATTAATTCGCTTAAGAATATTTTACCTTGAATGGATTTTTATACTCTGTTTGTTTCATGCTTATAAATAGAATTTCATAATCATTTTTTATCCATTTAATGTGTTTTTGTAATGCAAAATATTATTTCAGTATTTAAGTTTATAACTTTGTGGTGGGATGTGGATTGTTATGAACTGAGCAGGGAGCAACAGGACTTGTGTTTTCAGGAACATTTCTTTCATAACCACATTCACACACTGAACAAAGACAACACATTCATGTGTGCCGCTCAACAGTACAGTATCACATCACAATCTCCTTAATCTTGCAATGCATGATGGGATGGCATAAGGGATAGCCAATCAGGCATCGCCATCTAGTATCCAAAAGAGAAGAGAAGAGTTATGTCACTGATACAACTTTAATTATCACTCAACTGATGTAATTAAATTTTGATTCTAAATACTGGCATCATTTAATGTATTTATTATAATTATTTTTGAGAAAAAATGTGTTTTAAGAGTTCAAACAGCTATTTCCTCAAGAATTCACCTTTCTTAGTTGAATACAACTTCTTAACTCGAAAGTATGAACTGTCATTGCATTGTGTCTTCTTCCTTTTAATTGCAAAATATGAGAACCCTCATTGAAAAGCTGTTGCCATTCTGTTCTCTCTCATGGATTACCAAAAATGTCACTTTTTGTCTATGTATAGTAATGCATTAAATGATTGATGTATGCACATTGATTAACAGCATGTCTGTTTGGCTTATAACTAGTTACCCAAATTCAATTAGTCTTCTAGAATCTGAAAAAGAAATCTCTTTCTTCAGTTTTCTATTTAAGATGGTTATTGTCTCTATTGTATTAAAATTTATATATTTGGTCGATTTATTGCATAGACCCTTTTATAAAAAGAAACAAAGTTAGGAATGCTCAGAGCCAATGACTGACATCCTTTATTATGTTTTAATGTGGATATGCTATTGCTGATTTTCTTAACATGTATATGAGATTGAATTGTTATTCAATCAAAAAATATTTTTTTAGAAGGCATCCAATTGAGAAAACCATTTCCCCATGTTTTTTATAAAAGGAAAAGAACCATTTAATAACAAAACTTTTCAGTCCTTCTTTCTATTTCAAATTCAAAGGACTTTGAGCAGAAATGTAAATGTAAAGAACTCTTCTTAGCTGATTTTCTTATTGAAGTATGCATACAAAAGTGAGGTTAAAATATCCAAAAATTAAAACAGTTTCCATCTTCGTTAATCTCCATGGAAATTCCTACTATTTTAGAGGGGTTATTTCAACTGTAAAGTTACTGAAGGAAACAATTTAACAAAATGCAGAAGTTTCTAATGTCAAGGAGTGAGCCATTTACAGGATGTAACTGCATAGAGATAAGTTTCTGGTTCTAATTAATTAATTTTAATATTTGATTCTTCTAATTAATTTAATATGTTTTAAAAGGTTATATTTCGTATATATATCCAGTCCTCTTGGATGTTTCCTGTGTAAGCATTGAATACTTACTTGCATCCTTTGTGTAACAAGAAATCATGATAGCACACTCAATGTACTTTGAAAGGGAAAAATACACATCATGAAAAGGGGTCAGTTTTTTTCCCTCATGAAATTGCCCTGCTTAGAAACTGAGAAAAGAAATAACCTGTATTAAATTAAAAAGATTACGCAATCTGGAATAAGAAAAAATATCAAATATAAATGCTTACATATTGATCTGATTATGCTTCATCTGTGCATGCATTTGGGTAAATGAAAATAACTTTCTCTCCTCAAACTTATATTTTTGTTCCGTTTGGAACTGATTCAAAAATGGATGCTCTGTCACAAATATAATTTTCTATAACTGGGAATAAAAATTCTATTGAATCTCCAAACAGAAGAATTCAGTATTAATCTGTGAAATAATCTTTGTTAATTTACTTTTGATTATGTTACAAGATTTTGATGAACTTCAAATTGTCTAGAAAAGCCAAATAAATAATCTAAGACTGTAACAAGTACAAGCTATAAAGGGGAAATTCTTCTTTTGCACAAAATTCTCTCAACAGTTTTCAAATCATTTAATTATAGACTGATGCTGATGCTATTATTTTCTACAAAAATAGCGAAAGACTTATAATTTCCAATATAATAATCCAACTTCTGTTCATTCTACAGATCAGCCATTAAACTAATCAACCATTCATGTAACTGATGAGTTTGAAAAAGATATATATGAAATAATCAACTATGATCTACTGTGGTTATTAAAGAATTCTTGATAGATCCTCAGTAATAGGGGATCAATAAATCACCTATAACAGGTAACAATCGGCACTACTACTAACTAATTCTGTTTTTCTTGACAAAGCAACTGTGAAAAAAGACCAGAAAAAAATCCTCTTTAGATTAATGGATCTTTTTAAATAAATATATAATTTGGTTTTAATCATTAATCCTGTCCATATAAATGTTTTAAAAACATCCAATAAAATTATTACAATGGGTTTAATTTTTCTCATCAAATGATGCCAGAACTACTTTAGTCATATTTCTATTTAAAATATCCTATTCTTATGATATTTGTGTTTTAAAAGTCTTATTCTTAGGATATTGGTATTTTATAATTTTCTGCTTCATGTTTAATTTTTGGTATAACATTATAACTGTCTTTAATTTTTAAAAAAAGTTTAACTATTGTAATAAATGTTTGGGTTTTATTCAGTTTTATCTTTTACTATTCATGTGCATGTCCCTCCTCCCCTTTTCTTACTCTTTTGTAGAAATGGCCAATTTGTGCACTATAAGGTTAATCAAAGATAACACTTGAACCTCTATACTAAACCAGTCAACTATGTTTCTAATAATGAATTATAAATCTGAAATTAAAAGTTAAATTGTATTAAAAAATGTCTACTTTTTAGCTCACAAATAAAAGTTTGTTTAAAAAGTATTATTTAAAAAAAATATTATGAATATAAACCACTCATTTATAAGATATTGTAACTATAACATGGCATTGAATTTGGTATAAATAATTGTATTTTTATTAATTACAAATGATTGTAATTATTAATGATTGCAATAATGTCTTTTGATAGTACTATACTATCATAATAATACTGTATTTTTTATTTTAAAAATCATTTATGGCTATATAGTGTGTCTTTTTAATATATATTTTATTAATAAATGCATCCATTCAATAAAAAATTATATTTTATGTGTAGACCAACATTAACAATGTAGATTTACCATTTTGAGTTGTTTGCAAAATGATAAGAACAATTCCACCCTCCCTTTGACATTTATTGAAAATTTTGCTATGTTTTTTAAGCTTTTTTTTATATAATAATAATTATTATTAATCTTTTCTAAACTGTCTTATTTCAATATTTTCCAGGGTACTCCAATCCTTGTATGCTGTGGTTTATCTTGTGTGAAAGATTCTAAGCCCGATGTAATGTAGAATTTTTTAGCATATTAATTTCATTTAACTTATTCCATGTTTGTGAAGATGACACTTTTTTCTTAATTTTTCACCCATACCAAGATATGCAAGATTATTGAAATTTTGCATGTTGGATTTTCTTGATTCCATCTAAGTGACACCTTCTAATGAGAATATGAGAGAAAAAATCACAGAATTATAAATTTTAATTTAAAGATAAAAAAATGGGCAGTTATGCTTAAAAAGATACTTCTTTTTGATTCAATAATAAAAAGCAAGCTTTTAAAAAGTTTGACATGAAATAGAAATATTCATATATAAATAATTTTTAATTTCAAAGTTCCTTATCATTCAGTACCAAAGAAACGAACACTAGGTTTTGGGATTATGATAAAATTTGTATAGAAATGTAACTGAATCACATTTTAAAAATAATAATAAAGGTAATGCTTCAAATTATATTTAAGATTCAATTTGAAAATTTGTTAAATTTTGAAACAAAATATATAATTTATAAACCTCTTACATTTGATACAGGATGTTTTGAAATGTGCAGATTCAAATTAAAAATAATTTTGAAATCATTTTTATCAAAAGAAAAGCATTCAATTTAATGTTTTGATGAAATTATAAAATTGCTTATGGAATATGAAGAATTGATGCAAATCATTTAAAAATATGTTTAAACAATTGGATTATTAAAGAGTAAAATTAAAAGAATTGTTGCATAGAAAACATCAGCTAACATTGTTACTAATTTTATCATAAAATTCATTAATTGGCTTAAATTAAATTAATTGGTTTTTTACCATTCAAAGGAAATATGTTTTGCTTGAACTATTGTACTTTGAATACAACTGCAAGTTTTGCTTTTATTCATCTCATTTTTTAGAGCATTTGTTTTATGAATATTGACAATACCTTTTGTTTCATTTATGAAATTAATTTTTTAAAGGGTTCAATTTTATTTATTATTTTTTTACATTAATATTGAACAAATTTTGCTTATGAAAAAAAGTTTTTTTTTATAGGACATGTCACACTTTGTATCAAATAATCCACATTTTGCCAACTTCTGCATTCAGTATGATCTGAATATATTTGATTTATTATGGTTTGAAAAATTATTATCAAAATTAAAAAGAAAGTTCAGCTCACTGATTGCAGATGAAGCGATTTTATTTCAACAGAATTGCAGTTTTTTGTGAGTGTAAATGTTTTTACATTTTTGAAAGTATTTTGGAATCGAAATAATAATGTCTGCTATTTCATAGTGTTATTTAAAAATTATAAAACTGTTGTCATAAAATAACACCATTATATTTTTCTGAGGATTTGATTTAATTTAATTTGTCATATTTATTTAGTAACTAGCTTGTTTATTAGATATATTTCTTTTTTTGTCAATTGAATCTTTCTAACTATTCAAATTTACTTGTGCAAAGTATTCAAAATTCAATTTTTTGACAGAATTTAACTATATAGTTTTAGGGACTTTTTTGTTCAGTATACTTATACATTGCATCAGGTTTATCAAAACTGAGCTATGTTGTAAAAAGGAAATTGAGACAATATTTGATTATTACGCAAACGTTAATATTTTTAAAGGTTTATTGATGTGTATTAATTAAATGGGAATCATTAACTTTTCATTAAAAGTCAATTTTGATCATCATAGTCATGTAACCAATGAAATTTTATTATGAACAAAAAATTGTGCTACATTCATAAAATAGAAAAAGACTGTCTCTGTACTAAACAAGTTTAACTCTGCGGCAAGCACCATAAAGTTTGTTTTCTGAGTAACTTTTAATTTAATAATTATAATATTGTAATGAAATATTATTGCTAATAATATCTGCATGTTAATTATATACAATTATTTTATACCTAAATAATATTTATTTATGAAATGTGAAAAAATTAAGGGAAAGTCAAATCTTTTTTCTGTAGCATTAGAGCTTAGTAATACTTTTGAATTGTCTCATTTAACCACTGTTTTTTAAAATGATCTTCAATTTTAGCTACAATTATCTCCACAGAAAACTGTATTTTATTTGCTTTTAACTTGACACATATGAATATAAATACAATTACAAACTATAAAAATTATTACTGTGTAACATATTTAAAACAAATAATACACATTTCCATAGAAACATTGATTTCATCATTTTTGCTACCAGGTTTTATTATTCTTGGGACTTGGTTTCGATGTTATAATCCTGTAATATTTTTTAATGTCCCAACAGTAACTTTTTTTCAATGCATTCCATGTGAATTTTTTTATTATTTGAAATGTCAATTATCTAGGAAAACAAGCTAATCACCAAAGATGACTAGTAAAAAAGAAAAATGTCAAACTAAAAGAGTGATAAAATTTTCTTTATTAAATAATGCACCATATTTAGATATAATGTGCATAGATGCACATCTCATAATCATACAACATAAATGCATCACATAACATAAATACATCATACATTAATAATAGATATAAACAACAGTATTTATAATGGACTAATTTTTAAAGATTAAAGTAAATTTTTACTTTTAAAATTTATACACACACACATATAATATTTGTGATCACGGAGGCCAAAGTTTTGGGCAACATTTGAGAAATACTCGTATTATCTCTGTCAATTCATATATAAGATGTCTACTGCTATAATATTAGAAAAAAAGAACTATGAACATTAAAGAAAAAAACTGGAATCCAAAATTGTAAACAAAGAAATTTATATTTTCCTTCAATACAGAAAATAATTTATATCTGCTTAATTGCTACATACTCACACAAAGATAAAAATTTATATGTATGAATCTGGACATGTTTCCCCATTTTTTCGTAAAAGGGGGAAAAGATTTCAAATAGATTCTTTTTAAAGTTATCTACCATAATTATGTGCTGTTTCTTAGAGGTTTAACTGATAATAAAAGTCTACAATTACAACTTCTTAAAGTCACATTTCTTAACAACCTTTTAAATGTTTTATAGTCACATCATCAAACACAGAAAGTATGTTTTTAGAAACTCCATTATGGGTGCTTAAAAACCACTCATGAGTGACACCCATCTTAAGAGAATTTTTTAAAAAGGAGATGAAGTTTAACATTAAAGAACTAATACAGATAAGATAAAGAATTAATAGAAATATAACAGGATACGAAAACAGATGGAGAAACTATTCTTGACTGGCAGAGCTGGCTTTCTCTGTGAAGGGGCCTGGTGCAAAAAACCAATTGGGGCCCTAAATTAAATGAATAATTGTAAAAAAAAATTTTTTTAATGAACATTTGCATGTGTATTTAATGATGCATGATTTTGTTTCTGTTATTAATGACTCCAGGAAAATGGCAATTCTTCCAATTTCTTTTTTGATACTTGTTATAGCAAAAGCATTTAAGCATTCTACCCATCTGATTGACTGAAGATAATCATTTGTTTCATTTTAATTTGCTGAAAGAGAGTTCAACATTTATTATATTTAGTCTCTGGAAATGTAAAGGATTGGAAAAATGTTACAATAGATATAGACAAAAATACATAGCTGATTATTTGCAAGTCCATTTGAACTCAGCTTCGACTTTTGGGCTGCGACTCAATCTGCGGCCGCAGCTGTATCTCAACATGTCTGATGGTGATTTCCTTACTCATAAATGAACATTGCCCACCTTTCCATAGATATCGCTGCGATCTTTGCCTGATAAAGGCGACAGTCGATGCTCAGCCAACCACATGGAAACAAGCTCGTAGACTTTTAGTACGTGTAACATTATTATTGTTCAGAACACTGCTTTAATTCTTAATCACAGCATGGGCCCCTCTCAGTTGCATGTCCCGAGTGCATAGCACCCATCATACCCCCCAGATGGCCGACCCTGTTGTCAGGTCACAGAATCTTCTCAGAAAAATATTTCATTGATATGAAATTTACAACCACTTTCTTAAAATGTGGAATACTATCCTGCTGAAATGACTGGATAATTCCAATTGTAGGCATTTGTTCCATTTGTGGATAATGAACAAATAAAGATCCCATTGCAATTTACCATTAATTGCTTTCATCACAAAGAACATTAATTGATCAGTGGCAAAGACACCAGTGCCATTTAAAAGAATTGGCAAACACTGCTTGGCATTATTTCAATCAAATTCAACAGAAAGCGCTCCTGTATCCATATGTTGTAGTGATGAATCAAGCTAGAAAAACTGTTTTCATTCTTTTAAAGCAAATTGCATTTTCTGTTTTTGGCTATAAATATTTAGAGTAATAAAAATCTCTCTTGTATGATTGATAATTTTTATTTGTTCCACAGAAAAAATATTTTGGAATATTTTCTTTGGCCTGAGGAAACAACTAAGAAGTTTACTTTAGTTGAGGAGTTTGTCAGCAACCCTCACTGGTGCTTTCCTTTCTTAGAGGTAAATATGTTTGTATACTTATTTGCACTTAAACAAGGAAATAAATTTTTCTTCATTACTTTTCAAATTTTCCATGATTCATTTTTAAGCTTGTATTGGCTTAAACCTGTTTTTATAAAAAATTTTTTAGTAGTCCTTGTTTACCATATATATATTTATGAATTACTGTATGCAGCTAGCAACAGAATTGGGAAATTAGAGATTAATGGGAAAAACCAAAATCAGAGAATTTAGTAAAAATTGAGGAAAATGGCTTGCAACAACACAGCAAAAACACATAAATACAAACCATTTATTTTTCTTTAATAGCAGTTTTATTTCGAGTTATAAGTTTTAATGTGAAGTATGCAATAAGCCTAGCATTAGGCATTTTTTTATTCATTTCAGAATGTAAACACAATGGTTTAACGATTCATATAATTCAATTTGTGTTGTATTTTGTTTGCTTTGCTTTTTCCCCCTCATTTTTTGCGTTTAATTTTTTCAAACTTTTTTGGCAGGAAATATTTTACTTTCTAAAATAATTGTAAACAAGTCGATACTTTCTAAAGTTCAGAAAAAATCACAATTAATTCAGATAAATATAGCGATCATTAAATGTTAGAAAATTAGAGCATTATTTTATGAAAATATCATAATGTTAAAAATGAATTTTTTTCATTTGATTTTTTTGTATGCGGTGCATATTATCAGGTGTATTCGAAATAACTGGCTAAACCAGCAAACAACAAATAATACCTTCCAATTTCCCTTTTTTAACAATTTTGATAAAATTATGCATACATCTTTTGGCAGAAAAGAGTCAAAATCAGTTTTAAAATATGCTCCCAAATTAACTTTTAAATCCTTATATCCCAGTTATATTGAGAGGCAATATGTTGGCTTATGTTCAAAAATATTTGATTTAACAAATGCAAAAGCTTCAAGGAGATTGATTGAATGACTCTGCCTACAATGGACCAATTGAATTTATTAAAATAATAAGCAAATGGTGGAGCATAATGAATGCTAAAAGCCCTCAAAGAGGTCATGAAATATTAAAAGAAAATAGTAAACTTTTCGAAAAAAATTCTGACGACAGGCTACTGTTTCTGGAAAAATGCATTAAATGGACTGGAAAAAGAAAAATTATATTTCGGGTCAAAAAAAGAAACTGGGAGAATTTACTGTGGCATTTTTTGTTCATTCAAACATTCAACCAAAACCAACACAGTTATCAGCAGTGAGAGATATAATTATTTATCAGCTAAAAATTTTCTCTATAATTACGTGTTAACTGGCAAATATAAACCGATCCTCTGGAAGTTTAGCTGTGGAAGTCTGTGGTGGTAATTTTAGTGTTTCTGTGGAACAAACTTTACAAGCAGAGAAAAAATTAAGAATTAATTCCTTGTTAAAGCTACATTAAAAAATATATGTCTCTTTTCATTTTAAAGAATTTTTTTGGAATTTTTCAGAAAAAGGAGCGCCCTTCAAAATCTCAGAATTTGAAATAAAAGGTGTACATTTTTATAATTTTACGGATGAAAAAGAAGAGTTGATTCCTTTATATATTTATCTTTATGGATATGCAGTTTACAAGCTGGAACCTCATTTGCAATGTAGCAACTGTATAAAATTATCTGTGGAAAAAGAATTGATTTTTGAAATGACAAACTATGTTGCTAAAGAATATTAGCCTGATATTGATATGGGAAAGCTGACATATCCAGATGAAGACATATTTAAAATTTGTGTAGCAAGATTCCAAAATTTTTAAATTTATTCTAACCTACAATGAAAATCTCCTCCACACAGAGAATATACGATCAAGGTTAAAAAAATAATATTAAGTAAAATTCCAGATTTAAATATTGCAGGCATATGCTGTACATGTCAACAAACAAAAGAGGAGCACAGCCAAAAATTTATATCTGTTTTGATTAATATATTTGTGGTTAATTATTCAAAGTTCAAAATTATCAATGCAAAGTTAACTAAAGGCCAAAAAAAAAAAAAAAAAAGAAGAAGAAGAAGAAGAAGACTGGATATCATCAATGCATCTTAATTGTAGTCATGGAAACACAGTATTAATATTAATAAAATAATTTAAATTGTTGAAATAAAAAAATTTCGAGAGACAAAGTTCAACCACACCTCCTCGTGGTGCTTCTTGGGGAACTGATTTTTAAAGAATCAGATAGCTGACGTGACTCTGGCGATTTCACGTTAAATTTCAATGGTTTTTATGAATTTTTCATTTTTAAATAGTGTTAAATACCCATTAAAATATTTTAAAGAAAGAAAAAAATACTATCTTAAATAATTTTATAATTATTCTCTTTTATGCCAAATAGCAGAACTTAAACTCAATTAATATGTATTTCAAACATTTTATGTGCTTATTCCGTTCATGCATAATTGAATATAACTGCTGTGCATAAAATTAACAACTAAATGAAGTGTAACGATACTGTTAATTACGCTTAAATCTAAAGCTATTTTGCCCAATTTATTTAAGAAAGAGAGAAAAAAAAACTAAACGATATAAACAGGCTCAAGCGTAAAGCAACCCTCGCTCAGTCGTTTCTCCTTTTCTGCTGTTCCAGGAAGATAAAGCACTCCTTCTCAGAGGCCGCGGCAGTGCCTTAATAGTAGCTCTGAGTATTCAAAATCGTCGCCATTTCGTTGTACTTGAGAAAATTACTGATATATTTCTTTGAAAGAAAAAGGTTTATTAACCAGATTAATTCTGCCTAGAAAAATTTGAAACCAGAACTGAAACCATAATTTAAATGCAATAGAGAAAAACAAGAAACTGCGATAGCAGAATATCAAGAGAATGAATTTAGCTTTGGAAAAACTTTTGGTAAAGACGAAACTTGAGCTGTGATTGATCTTTAAGCATATTCAAAATAAGAAAAGTTGTTTTTTATTACTAATTTGCCATTTAGCTAAGCACAAAGAGCAAATCTGGATATCTTTTAATACAAATTGGCTTACAGCTTATGTTAGATTGTATATGCTTGACAGCTTATGGTGGTATATGTATTTCAAATGTGTTGATTCACTTTCTGCATTCTTTTGGTTTTTGTGTGTTGGTTTTTCACATTATTATTTTTTGCTTCCGTTGTTTGTGAACAACTTTGTGAAAAAAACCTTTAAAAAAACTGAAAACAAACGAAAAAAGCAAATTTTATAAATAACATTAGAGAACTGGAAGGTTTGTATTTCCAAAGTTTTAATGGACGAGTCACAATTGCTATGCATTGCATAAAAACAATATTATGAAGAGTTAATTAAAATTCTTTTTTTTATAGCTGACATGAAATAATTCTTTGATGTTTTTTCAGAGCAGATTGCCCACTGATTGCAGTGCTCCATATCTGTCTGACATTATGGATGACATCGCAATAAAAGGTTCTTGGATTGAGGCTGGTGCAAAATGGGAATATTTTGTTGGAAATCAAGATAACTCGGTTTGTATTAACTGAGATTTTTCTGCATAGAATGTTTTCTGGCCATATTGCATGTGATTTATATGTGTGAAAGTTGAGATAAAATTAGAAAAATAATTAATTTTTAACTTACATGCTGATTGCCTATAAATATTAAATATGACATTAGGAGTAGATGCACATTAATTGGACTTTTTTCTTACTAATATTTTGACAAAATAAAATTAATTGGAAATTTTTCAATGAAGTCCAGTGCATATTTAAAGGAATTCTTTAGATGTTCTTATCCATAACTGGTACCTGATGCTTTGCTGCCTGCAGGAGAAATAATTCTGGAAATATAGTTTGAAATTTGAAGTAGCTGTCTTGTTTAATTAAGAATGATTTTTTTATCGGCAATGAATACATTCAATGGAATTGAAGGGTATATGAAGGAGAAATATAAATAATATCTATTTTATTCTTTTGATTTTATTATTCAAGGGCTTTAAGGAAGACAACGTTTTTTTTGTTTTTCCCTCTTCAGCAAAATCAGATAAATTTTTTGGCCCCATCCAACTTACTATTTGTCTTGTAAAAATATGGATTTTCTATGTTCAATCCGCACACATGAAATGACAGCCCTTGTGCCTTGTTGATGGTCATTGAGAGTGCAAATCGAATAGGGAACTGTAGTCGTTTGGAATCAAAAGGCATGACAGTGGGAATAACGAGAATGCGTAGAGTGAGCAAATCTTCTCCAATCGATTTTCCATTAAGAATAGTTGTCTCGCGTTCTTGCTCTTCTTCATCACCGCCTGGTTGCTGCGGATTTCCTACAGGCTGTGGTTTAACGCCTATACACTGTCTCGTCCCACTGGTACAAAAGGATTTCCCAGCCGCTGTTTCCGGTGATGTTGCATGTTGAGGTATTTTCGCCTGCAAGATGAAGTGGCAATTCGAAAATGGAAAGTGCAGTCTGGCAACTGTTAAGCAAAGCTGTAGCAATGCCAGTTGAAGTTATAGCCAGAGCTTTATTGTGGCTCCTGTGAAGTTGGGCTAACAGGAGATTCAGCACAAACGTCTTATCCGTATCCCCTGGTGCGTCAAGAAAGAATAATCCCTCCTTTCCATCATTTACTCTGTTCAGAATCGTTTCGTAGTCTTGACGCTGCTGGGAAGTAATCGTAAAGTAATTTCATTGACCTGTACTTCTAAAACAGAGGTAAGTTTTAAACTTAATAAATGGATGAAGATTTAATTGATGATTTAATTTTGATTAACTTAGAGAATACTAATATTGTTACTAACTGCTATCCTAAAAAATTAATTTTAACAGAAACAAATAAAAATCATCTTGAGGTTACTTATCTGGATTTAAGGATCAAAATGGCTAATGATAAAACAATAGTCGATGTTTATGATAAAAGAGACGATTTCAGATTTAATATAATTAAACTCTATAATTATCACTCTAATCTTAACTCTAAAATTTCCAAAAATTCAATTTTCTCACAATTTAATAAAATTAAAACAATTTGAAATAACAAAATTTCTTTTATAAAAGCAACAAATAGTTTTATTAAAAATTTAAACAATAATGATTTTCCCAAAAACTCCTGCAGTATCAATATTTTAATAAAAAAAAAAAGAAACGATGAGATATTAGTGAAATAGATGGCGCTCATAAACTACGTTTATCTTTTTTTTTTACACTGTATTATATTTCGTATGGCAGTTGGGATACTATGTTGAGATTTCTTCGCCTGTTGCTGGTACGTTCGTTCTCTTTTTGTTTTCGTAATTTTAATTTTTCGTTGAATATAATTACGAAGTTTTATTTTATATGCATTTTTGCTTTATTTGGTGATGTTGCTTTGTTTTTGTGTTTTTTGCTATTAAAATTGGTATGTCTCTTTTGCTTTAATTTTCGGATCACGAGAGGTCAATACTGTTGGACACTGTCTGATTTTCTCACAGAAAAAATCCCTTATTTTGAATCCTTGCCTGAGGGTGACCCTTGAAAAATCTTTAGGCCGGATTATTTTTCTATTTGTTGTAATTTTGATTATGTTGTATTCCTTCTTACTTAGTTTATATTTTTAATTTATTTAGATTCATCAGTATTTTAGTAGTAGCTGCATTTGCGCTCATTTAATATAATGATCGGTTTTTAAATTTTAAACTTTTTTGAATCCGAAATATTTTTTAAGTTTTATTTTTGTTTCGTTGACTTAATTATATTAATTTAGATTTGTTTCATAAATATGTTTTATTTCATTTTTGTGAACTTTTGGTTGTTTAATTCCGATTTCGACCTATTTAGTTTCGATTTCATTTTTGTTGACTCAGGTAATGTGTTTTAATTATTTAATGCTTTTACGGTTGTTTATATATATATATATATATATATATATATATATATAGCTGCCAAACAACCAGTTACTGTCATTTATGAAAAGTTGTTTAATACTGCATATTTTTTGTTTTTCTCATTTTATTTTTCAATAATTGGTACTTGCACATTTGATATGTTTTATAAATACAAAGTCAGCTTGTACTAAGTGATGCTTATTTTATCTTGATAAATATAAATTTTTAATAATTGGCTGAAATTTGATGAAAACTTTTGCTTGAAGAATAGACACATAATTCTTTTGATGAATAAGAAGTGATTTAATTAATTGTGAGAGGGAATTTCTCAAAACTTCTCCCACTTTATAATATTTATATAAAAATTATCATTTTTTTGTTTCTACAGATTTTCATGAGGATGGGGGAAGTGATGCTTCATTTTTATTTTAATAGAATGTCTTAATCAGAATGGATATGAAATATTGAATTTTCTATCTTTTAGGTTATAATTGGAATACTGACTATAACAACAGATGGAAATTTTTATATTGCTGACAGAACTTTAAACTTACCAATCATTCTTACTGAAGACTGCGATGATTGTTGCCATGACCTGAGTATAATTAAAAAATTAAAAACTTCTGAATTTGCTTCTGTAGTTGCCATTCAAGAATATGATATAATGGTAGAAAATATTTTATTTGAACCTGGAGTTCAACACTCTATTCAATATATAAGAACCTCATTTTGTCGTCTGTATCCTTTATTTTATCTTTGTAAATCAATATCAAATGATTTTTTCACCTTGCAAAATTCTGAGTGTTATTCAGAAAGGAATGATGAAGTTATTGAAAGTAACAGTGATTATTTTCACTGTGACTCACAAGGAATTAATCACCGTTTTTTAGTGCTAAGCAAAATTTGGACCCATCAAAGCAAAGTTCCATGTGACCCCCACATTTTGGTGTTATTTTTATCTGAAAATTCCCAGAATAAAATTAATTATGGAGATGAAAATGAAAGCGTCTGGGAAAGCACATTTAATTTGGAAGATGATGAGGAATTTTCAAAGTTAATAAGTGAACTGAGCCTCTTGCACATTGAAGATAATAAACAAAGTAAATTAGGATATATATTTTTTGATGCTATCAATCAGGACAATGTGTTTCTGCCTGGGCATATTTATTCTATCACTCCAAAAGACAGCAACAAAAAGTTTCAGCTGACTGTTGAGGATTCAGGCGAAGAAGGGATATTTGCATGGACAATCACTCCAGATGTGAAAGTTGCACATGATCCGATTTGTACGGTAAGTAGAACTTAAAGTTGTAATTTTCTCAGTGCCTGTAAAATTTCAATTTTAGATTAAAATGATATATATATATATAATATTTTAACATCTAGTCTAGTTTAAATCCTAATTAATTTCTAAAACTTTTATTTAATTTACCCCATAGTAAGCTCATTCTAAAATATTCTCTTATTTCCTGATTCCATTTCTCTCCTTGATTCATTCAAGAAATGATTTGTAAAATGTATTCTTCAGTCAGGGATTCTCACGGCGAGAGTGAACGATAAAAATGGCTGACTGACAAATACTTTTTTAAAAAAGGTCCCTGTGTTTCCCTCATCATGTGATCGACGTGTGTCATAAATCCCTATGAGAAACTTCATAATATATCGGCCGTATAAATAATATTTTCCCTATCAAGATATATTATATAAAACGAGGGAAAGTTAATTTCTTGCTTTTCCGACACATCTGCTTGTCCGCGCTGCTTGTAAGTATGCCTCCGGAGAGAGAAGAAAGCGAACTTAAAAATGAAAAGTCTTCTTCAATGCCATCTACTTCCAAAATTTGAAATCATTACCTATATATATCTTGTTCAAATTGCCAATTGTTAATAAACTACTTTTTATTCATCCACTCCAGTTCAAATGCATTTTTTAAAAATTGACCTTGGACTATGAACGTTTAAACAGCTGTCGTGGCTCCACCTACCCCCAGCAAACGTCACCAACACAAAATCGTCAGACTCACTTGACGAAACAGCAACTCTCTTCGCTCGCCATAACGCTTGGCGCTGTAAAACTCGTTCGTCTCTACAGACTCCCTGGTAGGGGAATATTGTGGTAACATCTTAGTAAGTCAGTAACAGCCGCTAGATGTGAGTGATCGCTTTTGTCGAATGGATCAGTTACTAGACTTCAAACCCATACATCGCAAGTTCGCTACTTGGCGGAATTCGACCTGCACATTGGCACAATTGCGCCAACACCTATCGCCACAAACTAAACTAAACTCCATATCCTTCAATATGAAATAAAACATTGCATTTGTTGGGGTTTGTATGCAGGTTTAATAAGTTTGAGGCGGAACCGTGGCACATTTTTAATTTATTTACCCAAGACTATAATTGATCGGATTGAGTCATCTTTGAGGGCTTTAAAATGATGTTAAAAATCATTTTGTGCTCGAACATTCTTGGATTAGTTTAATTTAGTTTAATTATATTAACGTCCCGTTTTGAAGCAACACTAGAACTACTTCGGACCGGACCTCGACATTTTGAACCCATGACGAGGAGGGCACCTGAGCTGGCACCCCCCTCTCCACACCAGTGGCAGAACGTTTGGTCTAAAGGCCTTATCACGCGGTGAAATATCGTCCGCATTTTTCGTCTTCCAACATAACGAAAGTGACGTCACTTCAAAGTTTCATATGATTGGTTGAATTTCGTTTCCAGATAATATTGCCGTCACTATCGTCGGCATATTTCAAGCTGGTTAAAAAAAGTGGTCGAGGACGAAAAACTTGCTTTAGGGTAGAAACGGAAAAACTGCTGACGATATTTCGCCGTGTGATGAGGCTTTAACGCAGTTAACGTGCTACAGACTCCCTTACACGACGACTCTTCAGTGCAATCGGGTCTCGAACCTGAAACCCTACAACTCATAAGCCGAGACCTCATCACCAGGCTACAAAAAATAGAGCAAATGAATGTCAAAAAATGAAGGGAGTAGCATTTCAGTAATTGTCCAAATACTAGAGAGGGCATTTTTCGAGTTCTGATTTTTAATTACTTTAGAACCAATTTTATATATATATATTACATAACGGGAATTCGTCATTTTCTTTTTAACTGCATGTAGTTTTATCAAAATACACTGAAGTGACAAAAGTCATGGGATAGCAATATGCAAATATACAGATGGCAGTAGTATCGCAGCGAAAAAGTATAAAGGCGCAGTTCGTTTTCCAGAGCTTTCATTTGTGTTCAAGTTATTCATGTGAACAAGTTTTTCGTTATTTATGGCAGCACGACGAGAATTAACAGGCTTTGAACGTGGAATGTTAGTTGGAACTAGACGCATGGGTCATTCCGTTGCGGATATCGTTAGTGAATTCACCATTCCGAGATCCACAGTATCAAGAGTGTGCCGAGAGTATGAAATTTCAGGCATCCCATCCCATCATGGACGGCGCAGTGGGCGACCACCTGCACTTAACGACCGAGACCGCCGACGTCTGTGTAGAATGGTCAATGTTAATAGACACGCAACACTTCGTCAAATAACTGCAGGAATCAATGTGGGACGTACGAGGGACGTGCCCGATAGGACTGTGTGGCGAAATTTGTCTTCCTTGGGCTATGACAGCAGAAGACCGACTCGAGTGCCTGTATTGACAGCACATCGCCTGCAGCGACTCTCCTGGGCTCGTACATATCGACTGGTCCCTAGACCAGTGGAAAACCGTGGCGTGGTCAGATGAGTCACGATTTCAGTTGTTTCGAGCTGATGGTAGAGTTCGAGTGTGGCGCAGACCCCACGAAGCCATGGACCCAAACTGTCAGCAAAGCACTGTTCAAGCTGGTGGTGGCTGCATAATGGTGTGGGCTGTTTTTACATGGCATGGACTCGGTCCTCTGGTGCAACTGAACCGATCATTGACTGGAAATGGTTTTGTTCAGCTGCTTGCAGATAGATCACTTGCAGCCATTCATGGACTTCACGTACCCACACAACGATGGGATTTTTATGGATGACAATGCGCCATATCACCGGGCCAGAACTGTTCGCGATCGGTTTGAAGAACATTCCAGACAATTCCAGCGCATGATATGGCCACCTAGATCGCCCGCTATGAATCCCATCGAGCATTTATGGGACATCATCGAAAGGTCCGTTCATGCCCAAACTCCTGCACCATCCACACTTTCACAATTATGGACGTCTATACAGATAGCATGGCTCAATATTCCTGCAGAGGACTTCCAACGACTTGTGGACTCCATGACACGTCGAGTTGTTGCACTTCGCCGGGCAAAGGGAGGACCGACACGATATTAACAGTCATCCCATGACTCTTTGTCACTTCAGTGTGTATTTAAAATTTTAAGATTGAATGTCATGACAGCTGGAAAAAGTGTTTGTTGAAAATCGTGCTGTTAATCTGGCGAAGGTAATGTCAGTATTCTGTTGGTTAATGAATGTAATTTTATTTAAAATTTCATTATTAACTTTGATTTTGAAGGGTGACCATGGCATAGAAGATTACGAAGGTGCCGAATATCATGGAATAAAGGAAATTCTTCTAAAAAGGTTTGTTAAATGAAATTTGTTCTTTTATGTAGAGCTTTAAATTTCTGTTTCATCACTTGATATGCTCGATGTATCTTGTTTAAAATTATGAGTTATATACTTTATATTACTTCATTGCGAATTAAATGCTTTATGTGACTTGTCTTATTTTTGAGGTTCAAATTTTAATAATCATATAATTCACTCTTGCAATTATAAAGGGCTTAAGCTCGTAACGCACTCTATGTCTCTAATTATCTGTCAGCTGTCTCAAAATTTCAACTTTAATTTAAAGTGGAAATGATTAAACTGCAAATTGATATAAAAACATTAGAAGTTTAAGTTATACGTTAAAACACTGACAACATTAGAAAGCTAATTTTTTAATCTTTAATTTGATGTAAAAATCATCTTAGTGCGATAATATTTTCGGAAGTTAAGCGGAAAAACGTCGAAATGTCGCTTAATTTTTAATTAATTCAAATTCTAATTAAAAATTTTTAAAATGGGCTCCGAGGTGCACTATTTCTGGAGTTTTTATGGCTCCAACATACAAACACTTTCATGCGACTTCATTTTATACTATGTTATCTATGAATTTAGCCTTCATTTGTACAAATCTCTTTTCGAAAACTGTAGGTATTTGAATCGAAACTGGATTGTGACTTGCATTCTCCAAGATAAGATGTATGAAGATGCGGAAAATATAAGTAAAGGTAAATTTCATTAAAAAAATATTGGATTTATGCTTTAAGTTCAACTAGCAAGTTATTGGATTAATTGAACTTTCATCAGTTTTGTTTTAACACATTGTGTGCGGGTACATTTCGCAGCGGAATTGTACCGGGAGCGGGCGTTTTGCGCGTCCATTGAGTTATTCATTTCAATCGCAATAGATCGAAAATGAGTTCATTTTTTAACCAAATCTTCGGATTTTATATTGAAATATATAAGCAAATATATAAATAACAACCATAAGATTTTTGTAAATGAAAAATATATTTTTAGTGGATAAATTTATAATAGTATCGTAAATAGGAAAAATCAAATAGAAATAGTAGTATATAGTTTTCATTTTTTCATATGGTGTTGTGTATAAACATTTTTACATTATAAAAAAATGGAAAGAGCAACCATTAAACTAATCACGTTTTACATTTCAAAGCATTTTCTTCCAGGAAGAGGCAACATTCACTCATTTTCGCAAGAATGAATAAAAAGTTAATTTTAAATCTCAATTGATTTTTTCAATCCACCTTCCCGTTCCGCATCGACTGATGTGAAAGCTAGTTTTTATTTGTCTCCATTTTTCCAGAATCTATGTAGTAGGCAAGAACATTCGGCTTCATGTCTATGCCGTTATTTTTGTACTCACACACAAACCATGTTGTTACACCAATCGCGTACTAGTACGTGACCCGCGCTCAAGTGTTTAGTTTAGTTATATTAACGTCCCGTTGTAAAGCAACACGAGGGCAATTTTAGGATGGACCTCGTCCTTTTGAACCATGGTCAGATGACGAGGACGACACCTGAAGTGGCACCCCCTCTCCACACCACGCCACACCAGCGGGAGGACGTTTGGCCTGACAGATTGAACGTTCAAGAGACCCCCTCACACGACGGTTCTTCGGTGGAATCGAGTCTCGAACCCGAAACCCTCCGGTTCCGAATCCGAGACCTTACCACCAGGCCACCGCGGCCCGACCCGCGCTCAAGTGCCAATCGTCAGAAAACGTACTAGTACGTGTCCCGCATACAGTGTGTTGACATATAAATTCAAATCTCATGCACGATCACATACCAGTGTGTTATGCAGTGACGAAAAAGTGTGAATCTTGTTTCATACTGTCTGAGATTTTGTAGATTTTGTCTGACACGTTTTTCTCAAGTTAACTAAAAAAAATAATAACAATTTTTGAGTGTAGAAACTTTGGTATCTTTCATTAAAAATTTAAAAAAAAAAAAAAAAAAAAAAAAAAAACTAGACATTTTCGGCGAGCAACATGTTCGCCTAGATCATTCGCTTTCTAGGATATTAATGGATTAGTAAGGAACTTATGTTGCTTTTTGCTGTTATTGAAAATTTTGAATTTATTTGAATGAGCTGCTCGCGAGTTCAAAAGAGTATAGGTTACGAAATCTAATACTATAATACGAGGAATGGTTGCCAAGTCGAAAATCGCCCCAGAATTAATAAACTCCGGTAAACTTGGGGGTCTGGGGTTTTTGGCCGCGAGGAATCGATTGGCGCCGGTTTTGAAGCGCTACAGTCGAGCAGTTCGGAGTTACAGATAGGATATTTTCAGACTTTATTAGTTCGCCATAATGGCTACTTAAATTTTCAAGTGGTAACGTGCTGCCATCTATAGCCAATATGGCGAACTAATAAAGTTTTATGTTTATGCTGTTATAGGTTTATAATATGATCTTATGTATGTGTATATGTTTGGTTTTTCTAAATAAATTTGTCAAAAATATTGAACTTCAACACACTTCAATCTTTACCTTTACTTTACCTTTGTATAGAATAGTTCCCTTTCCAAACTTTAACTTTGTTTAGAATAGTTTACAATGGTGCACTTTAACCGGTTATCTTTTCACCAATGGTTTCACAAATTTTCTTATGGCATGTATTGTTTTGATAAATCACAATTGAAAATTTAAATCTTCGAGTTAGCTTCGATACCTGTTTTCTCTGAGCGGAGTTCGGTCTCCCGCTGGTAAGAGTTAAATTGAAAATATTGCTTCGGATTTAAGCACGCGGTTGGAAGCTAAGATGGATTAAAGTTAGTAACAATTAAAGTTATTGTTAAGTCATGCAAATTCTGAGGAAATGGAATTAATGTTGTAACGTTTCTTCGTTTCCCTCTCATAGTAATTGATATTCCTGCCAGATGTAACGTCACCCTTTTTCCCACACATAGTTAAGTGCCTACGGGCAGCCTGATGTCGGTATTCGATTTTTACTAAATCTGTAGATTTCTTTCGGACAGCATTAGTTACATTGTATTAACGTGCTGTGTTTTTTAACATTATTCACAGGCAAAGCGAATGCTACTCTTTGTATGACAGTGAGGGATGCGAAATCAGAAGAGTACTCCATTAAAGCTTACGTGCCTCATTTCGTGGGAAGTTTTTGCGGATTGCTACCGGGGGCTTCTTTGCAGCTCCATGGCTTTTTGTGTTTTGGTTCACAGAAGAGGAATTTATATCTGAAGGCATCACCTACCTTTGGAATATTGGTAAAGCAACCTAAGGCACTTTCTAGGGGATACAGGTTGTTATAATTTTACACTTTTTATTTGCTTGATTTTTTAAAATGCTGTTTTTAACACATTGTGTGCGGGTCCATTTCGCAGCGGAATGGTACCAGGAGCTTGCGTTTGGCGCGTCCATTTAGTTATTCAGTTCAATCGTAATAGATCGGAAATGAGTTCATTTTTTAACCAACTTTTCGTATTTTATATTCAAGTATAGAAATAACAACCATAAGATTTTTGTAAACAAAAAATATATTTTTGAGTGGATAAATTTGTAATGGTGTAGTAAATATGAAAAGTCAAACAGAAAGAGTAGTATATAGTTTTAATTCTTTCGAATTATGTTATATATAAACATTTTTACAATATAAAAAAAGGAAAAGAGCAATCATAAAACTAATAATATCGTAACGTACAAAGCATCTTCCTCTGTGAAGAGGCAACATTCACTCCTTTTCGCAAGGATAGTTAACTTTAAATCTAAATCGATTTTTTTGAATCCACCTTCCCGTTCCGCATCGACTGATGTGAAAACTAGTTTTTATCTATCTCTATTTTTCCAGAATCTGTGCAGTAGACAAGAACATTCGCTTCCTGCCTATACCGTTATTCTTGTACCCGCACACAAACCGCGTTGTGACACTCACCCGTGCTTGTATGTGACCCGCGCTCAAGTATCAATAGTCAGGAAACGTACTAGTACGTGAAGCGTATACAATGTGTTAAAATGGAAACTTTAGAACTGACTTTGCTTTCATTTCTTGAAATACTAGAGCAGGGATGGCGAACCAGTGGCACGCGTGTGACGTGACACGATATTTTGGACACGCCGCCGATCAAAACGATTTGCATTTTAGTTCAAAATAAAATTCACTATGAAGTATTACAAAAAAAAGTCCCATTCCATTTGAAAAAGGGCACATATATTAAAATATAAATAGCTGTTAAAATTTTGATTGCTGAGAAGAAGAAAAAATTGATTCGAAAAGAATCGTTTCAGTAACTGATGGGGCTTTTCAAAAAAAGCTTCACTAATTTATTTCAAACAGAGTTAGTACATTCGATTCCACTGCATTATTCACCAACTAGCCTTGTGTACTAAGTCTCTTGATTATGTCACAAAATTAGACAACCTCATATCGTCGCAGGCTTTAAATAAGCGAAAGCTTGTGTCTTTGTTGAATGAAGTCAACTCGGTATATAATGGCTGATTAATGTATAATAAAGCTTGCTGGTTGAGTCGCGGGAACAAATTTCAAAGTTTTGTTGACTGCTTGGAAAAAATCAGACTGCTCCTCCAAAATGAAAGGCGAAATTGAACAATATCCTTAGTTGTTGGTTGTCATGTGACTCTCAAAAGTATTTTTTGCAGACCAACATTTCAATAAATTGAACGTAAAGCTTCAAAACACAAAACAATTATCATCATGAGGAATCTCATTAGCGCTTTTGAGCTGTACTGTCTGTTTTCATCAACGATATAATTACAAGTACTTCATAAATTGGAAATATATATATATATCAAAGATTTAAAACCTTATCATACGGCAAAATATCGTCCACACTTTTCGTCAGTAAGCGACCACGGAAGTGACATTAAAGTTTCAAATGATTGGTTGAATATCGTTTGCAAACAATATTTCCGTCACTATCGTCGGCATTTTCAAGCTGGTTAGAAAAAGTTCACGATGACGAAAAACTTAATTCACCGATTGCTTGAGGGTGGAAACGAAAATTACTGACGGAAAGTGCGGACGATATTTCGCTGTGTGATAAGGCCTTTAGATGCACATGAAAAACCAGACAAAGTCACTGAAAAATTTATTTCCGTAATTGATTCTGAAGTCAAGGAATTTTCAGAGAACTTTTATCAGTTCGAAGAATTATCAGAAACGCTAAAATTTATTATGTACTCTGATGTGACTTCATTTGATAGATTGAAATACGACTGATTGATTTCCATTCTAGTTCAATATAGTCATACTAATGTTACTTTAATTTGTATTACTCATATAACTAAAACCTTTAATACTAAACAGTGGAAAATGTTTTTTTTGTCATAAAAAAAAAGAGTTTTGAGTTGTTAGTATTTGATTTTATTATTTTCCCAATAATCACAGGCCGAAATTATTTGACGGCACATTACTCGCAAAATAGAATTTTAATATTCTTAGAATGTAATTTTTCTTTGGTTTATTTGAATGAATTTTGTTGTCGTGCAAATGTTGCCACCTGAGCAGCAGTATTTAATTTGAAAAAAGTGGTTTTCAAGATTTCACTATATTTATGAAAATGAATTATAAATTAAAATATAGAAAATGATTGAAATAAAACATTTACTACGTTTTAATATACTAATTAGAATGTACTTATCGAAATCGTTCTTAATTAGTTTTTACTTGCTTCACGTTTATAAAAATAGTATTTTGTGATTTAGTTCTTAATATTCTAAATTATTCAAATTTTGTATAATTGTATGTCTTTTGATCAATTATACTAATTTTCTCAGAATTTATCAGGATTAAAAGAGTTTATAAAAACAAAATTTCTTGTACGAAAGTAAAAAAATAATCTTATAAAAATCTTAACTACAAACGAATATCCCAGAAACTTTTGCATTATAAAAGTTTTAGTCAGAGGAGGCTTAGCTCCCTTCTTTTCTTTTGGCAGAGTTAAAAATAGAGTCTCTGTTACATGTTAATTAACTCAATAGATGGCGCTGAGGCCCTCCAGTTATTTATTTCTTTGAATTTTTTGTAGAGGTTTTACCCACTACTGATGTGTTCTTTTCTTTTTGTTTTAATAATTGACTGTGAGTGTTTTTTTATATTTTGTTATTGTATTTTTCACTTAATCTGGAGTTTGTAATTTATTGTTTTATTTTTGTAAAAAATGGTTTATTTCTAAGGCCACGATTTCCGAGGATTTTTGAGTCACGAGGGGTCAATGTTGTTTTGGACGAAAGTCAAGACTCCACACAGAAAAAATCCCTTGCTTAAATCCCTGCCTGAGGAGTGACCCTTGAGGAAATCTTCATAACAGATTCGTTTCTTTTTTTAAAATTCTTTTTGCTTTTATTAACTTGGTACTTTACTAATTTGATTATATATATTAAGTAAACAAACATAAAAGCATTAAATAATTAAAACCCATTTCCAGAGTCATCAAAACCTTATTTTTCGGAGGATTTACGGGTCACGAGGGGTCATTACTGTTGGACACTGACCGATTTCCACACAGAAAAAAACCTTTACTATGAATCCTTGCCTGATGGTGACCCTTGAAAATGTCTTCAGGCCGGATTCTTTTTCTATTTGTTGTAATTTTGATTATGTTGTATTCCTTCTTACTTGGCTTTATATATTGTTTGAAGTAAAATACATTTATGCGGTTAATCAGCCAAGTTTATTTTTCCTTCATGTAGATCTTCTGGACTTCTGAAGGGAGATTTCCAGAGTGGAAACGTTTTCCACTCTCCTCTGCAGGGTGTCTGCTTGGTGGTGAGAATAGTGTTTGCTGAGATCTTTTTGGCTTGCAGCAAATGTGGCAGAGCTCTTTCCAAGAAATGTCCGTGCCGCAGCCATCAGATAATTAAGATTAAACTAAAGTACGTTTTTAAACCCTTTATTTACTGATGGTACTTGAAAGTACCATTTACATCTATCTTATATCTTTACTCTATGACTATTTTTGCTCATGGTATTCCAAAGGACACGGAGAATGGAACCCAAGTGACATGAAGTTGATATAGGCCAAAAGTAGGATAGGAAAAATAATTAATTAATAATTATATTAATTAAGATATCTCTGTTAATAGCATTTTTTTCTTGGGTTCTCTGGAATTATTCTGAAAGGAAACGAAACGACTGGTGCAAAAATAAAGTTGGAAAAATGGATGGCAACATAATTCGGTAAATAAACGGTTAAACACTTTTATTTAACTCGATTTGTTTAATGTTTACTCATTCGTAAGGGTTTTTTTTTCTTTCTTTTTATTATATTATAGTTATCAAATTACCAATATTTGTATTTTCTCTGTGGTTGAAAACTATTTTAGCATGTTTATTGTTACATCAAAAAAGTATGTCTCGCAAGTAATGCATATATTCAAACCGTCTGAATCTCATACGGTTTAGATGAAATCTTTTGCTTTTTCAATTCTTATTATTAGTTCACATTCCGTGTGTGCGCGTGCGTGCGTGCGTGTGTGTGTGTGTGATATTCTAACATCTAATTCAAATCCAAATTAATTTCCATAGCTTTATCTCAATTTAGCCCGTAGTTATTGTAAAATATTCTCTTATTTCCTGATCCAATTCCATTTCTCTCCTTGATTCATTCAAGAAATGCTTTGTAAAATATTCTTCAGTCAGGGATTCTCACGGTGAGAGTGACTAATAAAAAAGGCTGACTTAACAAACACTTATTTAGAAAGGTCCCTGCGTTTCCCTTATCATGTGATCGACGTGTGTCAGAAATCCCCATGGGAATCTTAATAATATATCGGCAGTATAAACAATATTTTCCTTATCAAGATATATTATATAAAACGAGGGAAAATTAATTTCTCGCTTTTTCATTCACATCTGCTTTGCCCGCGCTAATTGTAAATATGCTGCCTGCCTCCGGAGGAAAAATAAAGCGAACTTTAAAATGAAAAGTCTTCTTCAATGTCTTCGAACCTGCCATTTACTTCCAAAATTTTAAATCATTTCATATATATATAATCTTGCTCAAATTTTTAATCGCTAATAAAATGCTAGTTTTCATACACTCAAATTCAAATGCATTTTTAAAGCTTGTAGTGAATGGCACTTGATGTTTATGCATTTTTTTTTTCAAAAATTAATTCATTAATCAAATTTTTCCTGTCATTTCTATTTGGTCACCGAGTTCTGAGATTACTGACGCGATGCCCAATCATATATAATATGATATATATAAATTCTGCAGAATTTAACTCAACCGATAATTTTTTATATTTTTTTCTAATGTGTCAATCCTCATTTTGGAAAGGTAAGAGAAGTCGATAAGAGTTAAGTAAATAAATATTTTTTAAAGAAATATGAGTCATTAGCAACACCATTTTTAGTAATGTATGATACATTATCTGATGAAGAGGATATGGAGTCACAGATTCTTATGGATGAACGCAAGCTTGAATTCAGTAATTTATCATCAAATAACTGAGTAGGTAGCAATAAGCCATTAGTGAAAAAAAATGTAATGTAATTATACGGCCAATCAACTTATCTTGTTTGATAGACTGTTCTTTGCCAGTTTATATGGTCGTCATCGAGCTACAGATAAATAAGTAATATATAAATAATTTTTAATTCAATTCCTACTTATTTATTAATTACTACTTATTCCTTAATTTTTATATCATATTATTTATGATCAGGTATTATGTCAGTAATATCAGAACTCCGCGACCAAATAGAAATTACTGGAAAAATTTAATTAATGAATCAATATTTGAAAAAAAAAAAAGCATTAACATCAAGTGCTGAGTTAAATTCTGCAGAATTTGATTTCATGTTAATGATTCCCCTGTTGAAATGGTACCAGAAGAACAGGAAATTCAAATAAATAACCTGCAGGGAATATTGAACATTTTTATAAAAACGGAAGTTTTAATGTTGTATCCCCCTGCTCTCCAATTATGAAGTGCCGATCCCGGAACATTCCAAGAATAAAAGATTGTAGTCATGCCTAAACCATTCACGACTGTATAATCGCAGAAACTTTGACTTTGCAAAAGGGATCAGAGAAGTTTTGCAAAATCCATCTGCTACAGACTGCTGGCTTTGTAAGAAGATAATAAGCCTAAGTATGCACTTACTAATTATGGAAAAAAGAAACATACATTATGTACCATTAAATTATACATTATGTACCATGCATTATTAAATTATGCACCATTAAAAAAATTATGATTGATGTTGAACTTTGTGTCTAAAAAAAATACAGGAAACAATGACACGTCAAGTCCAAAAATGAACCTATTGCGAATTTTTTAGTTCAAAAAGCTGATCGTTTATGAACGTTAAAATTTGGTGCGACACATTTGTCCTTCAATGCATTCACCGATATAGCAGAAATATTTTCACTTATTTTTACTCATAGCGAAATAGTCAATTAAGTTATGTTAGGTCATATAAAAAAAAGGGTACATTATTTGTTATGAAATAATTCTTTCGCTCTCTCTCTCTTTTTTTCCAACATTATTTTAGGAAATTTTTAAACATTATAAGTTTGCAATATCCTTTGATAAAGTTTTGAATCATATTTCACAAAAATGCTAAATGGATCTTATTGCACGTTATTAATGTGAATGAATCAATAGAGGTTTCACAGAGATATTGGAATTCAGTACTTTTTTGGCATACAATTGTTCAAGAATCGTTTGACTATTTTTTAAGAAATTATATCAAGTTTGAATGCATTCTTTACTTTTGTAAATTAATATGGGTGGACCAAATGTAAATTTAAAATTTTTAAATCTTGTTCAAGAAGAACTTGTGTACAAAAATGACTGTAAAATTTTAGATCTAAGTACTTGTAGACTGCACATAATCCATGGAGTGTTTCTGTATGGGAAGGATGCATTTCTGTACTGGATGGAAAGTAATCGTTATTCTAACAACAATGTATAAGATATTTAAAAATTATCCATTTTCGTCGATTTTCTGGAAGTAATAGGGTTTTCTGATTTTCTATAGAAGTCACTTTCTATGTGCTGTGTAAAAAAAAATTTCAATGTTTGTGAACGTGTTCTTAAAGTTTTTCACTACATGAAGAAACACATATAAGATTTCAATAAAAAAAATACTTTGCCTGCATAAATCACTACTCATAATATTATAAATGCTTGTGAGGATGTCTAAAATTAGCTTCTATTATATTGCTAATATTCTTCAACTTTTTCTTTAAATTTTTCAGATATCTGAACTAGGGATTTCTTTCTTATGTGAAATTCTTCATTCTCATTAAACACTTAATGGAGCATATTATTAAAAAATATCACAATCTAAGCTGTAGAAACATTAAGCAGTGTATTTTTGATAAACATTGAATATTCTGAGAATCAAAGACAAGACTGTGAAAAAATGAGTTTCATGGTTGTTAGTTAAAGTATTAAATAGAAGAAGAAAAAAAAAATAGTCATTTTATTAATGTTTTATAATTAAAAAAACACTATAAAAATATTTGATGTCTAAAAATGGGGTTGTTTTAACCCTTTCATGGGCATTGGGAAAATTACTTCCCATGTGATCTTCCAAAATACATATATGGGTAATACAAAGAAGTGAAAGAAAAGGGCCTGTTACTTGTGTACAGAATGTGATCACCTTTTCATGCCAAATAATCATTTTTTTTTAATACTGTAAAGGGTTCTTTGCGAAACTATACTTCCAACCCTGAAAGTTTAATGAAAAACATTACTGAAAATTCAGTAAAATAGAATATATTTCCTTTGTTATTGGCTATTGTTTAATTGTTGATTAAACATAAAAAAGCAGAAGAAATTCAACAGAGGAATAAATGGCCTATGAAAGGGTTAAAAGTTGCATCCTGTTTATATCCACATTTCTTGAAGAACAATTCACTGTTATGCAAAAAACGAAAGGTTGATTTTCATTGTCTTCGTTATTCCAAAGCTCAACATTTCCAGGCATGTTCAGAAAATATGCAGTTGGAAATTTTCCTGAGGAAAAAATAAAAAAGGAATGCGAAGAAAAGTTTGAATCATTTAATGAAGAAATTCGTTTATTTGAAGAAATTTTTATTATTGAGTTGTTATATTAAAACAAAGGAAAAAAAATATGACACTCTGTTAATCAATTTTATATCTTTGGCTGTATATAAAATTTCCATTATGCTTATTTTTTAATATATAATTTTTTTGTTTGTTTTTTTGTTTCAGTGCCCTGATCGATAATGGAAATCAAGTGCTTTCAGTTCACTGTGATGATGAGGCAGCTAAAAAGATTCTTAATATCTGTCCCAGTGAATGGCAATCTCTGGTTTCTTACGTCGAAATTTCTCACCAGTCTTTGAAATTCTCTGATGTAAGTTAAAATAAATGTTTAATAGCACTACTCCTCTCCCCCACACCCCCCCAAAAATGAACACTTGAAAATTGTTTCCAATTTTGATAATTGACTTTTAAAAAGCGATTTTAAATACAGATTAAAAAATAAATGAAATAATTTATCTCAATTTTATAAGTTTTTTCAAAAGATTTTGCCATTTCTCATTTTATAAAAACATACTTTACTTTCATATCATGACTTTATTGCTATTTAAAGCTTTAAAAAAGAATTGTGTGTGTCTTTAAAAAAAATTCTTTTAAAGGGGTTTTTTTTTTTTTTTTTTTTTTTTTCAAATGAGTTTTTAGCAGTTTTTTTCTGGTTCACAAATATTTAAATATTTTGGCTTCCTTACATGAAATCTTTAACATTTAAAATTAGCTAAATTAATTCGACTCATCTTATTCGATTTTTTTTAACAATTATTCTATAATCTGTTTGTTTTCATTTCAGAAAGCTTCCAAGAGTAAAATTGCCTTGCTGTCCATCATGAATCAAATATTTAATATTTATTGTTCTAGCAAAGCAACATCCCGGAAGCTGATGTTTAAATATATCTACATCCCAAAATCTTGTGAGTATTCCTGATTGTAAATTTATTTCTTTAGTTGCCACAAATGCCTGGAGTGGGGATATAGAGCCAGTGTGTTTGTTTGGACTGGAGTGTTTGTTACCAATTTCCATTTGATATTATTTTCAAAAAGACCTTTTCAATTCTGATTTTAATTCATTGATTTTGGTACTTTGAATTCAATGAATACAAAATAGTGCGGCGAAGTGTTGGTTGGAATTGTGCCAATGTGGAGGTTGAATTCCGTCAAGGATCGAACCAGCGTTCTTATGATTTGCAGCCGAGTAACATATCCGCTAGAAAAAAGGGATCACCAATGTTTAGTGGCAGTTACTGGCTTATTAAGATGTCACCACAATTCTCCCCTACCAGCGAGTCTTCAGAGAGACGAATAATTTTATTGCGCCAACTGTTATGGCGAGCAAAGAGAGTGATTGTTGCGTCAAGTGAGTCTGACGACTTTGGTTGTTGCGTTGCTGATGGAGAGTTTTATTGTTGCTGCTGCGTCAAGTGAGTCTGACGACTTTGATTTGGTTGCGTTTGCTGCGTCATCACGTCTGGGTCGCCAATGTTGCGACAGTGTTGACTGGAATTGTGCCAATGTGGAGGTTGAATTCCGCCAAGGATCGAACTTTGCAGTCGAGTAACATATCCCCTATACAAAAGAGATCACCACTGTTTATTGGCAGTTACTGGATTATTAAAATGACACCAAAAATATAAGGGGGGGAAAAAGAATGCAGAATATCAATCAATTGGGTGAGATAACAGACCTGGAGACGTACTGAAATATATCCTCAACTACATCAAATAACTGAATGGTAAATCTTAAAGAAAAAAAAACCAGCCATCCTCCACCCTCTGAATTCGTTGAGCAGAAATATCAGCCTCACAAATTTGGCATTTCCTACTGTTCCCTCATATCCAAAGGCAGCACTCTTTCATGGTTTCTTTCCCGTTTCTCATTCACTAATTTTTGGTTTCAGGCTTGCTTTTATATTTCTCTAACAGAATCATGTCTGTTTGTTGTATTTACATTCTTTTTTGTGAAGTATCACTTATCAAAATAAAGGAGTTCTGTAGTTATTTAAAATGCAGTTATAATAAAAAGAAATTAATTTTCTCAGAGGTAGTTTTTTTTTTGTTGTTGTTGTTGTTCTGTTTATTTCTGAGTTGATAAGCCTCCATGGCAACTAAATCTAACATATTTCTAACACTGCTTAGCAAAAATTTGGCGATTTCGAGGCACCTATACCATCTCTCAGAGGCTGCTGGTCAAAGTACTTGCACCTTAGTTTGTGATGTGCTATGCAACATCCGCTTCTCTCATTCTTGCAGAATTGCCTTTTTTTTGTAGTGCATATTTTTTTTTTTTTCTTCTTCTTCTTCTTTTAGTGAATTTCCTCTTCAAGATTCTTCTTGCAGATCTTTTTAATTTTCTGCAGTGCATAGATTTTTCTCACTGCATTCAGGTGAGTTGTTTTTTAGACATTGCTCCTAAACTTCTTTTTGTTTTCATATTAGAATACTGTAATTTAGTGTCATCGGATGCCACTTGGTCATACCAAGTTGAATGAGCGGAGCTCTTCCGAACGAAGGCAGAAGTGTGCGCATCTCGTTGCGAACGAGCACCGTTCAGGAGAGCACACACGACACAGCCCTTTTCACGGGGACTCATTCGTCCATCCGTAGTTCAGAATTCAGATCCGAATCAGAGACCGACTCAGTACCCCCAGAGGTGATGTGAACTTGGAGGGCCTATTGAACGTGTCCCAGCTGGCATGAGCCAACACGCCACTCTTTTTCCGAGACGAGGACAGAACGGTTGCGAGACGGTCGCAACCGAAAGGGCGCGACCAACCAGGATACCGCGACCATGGTCTACTTTATTTATATTTGTTTGCTATTTATTTTTTTCTATGTCATTTAAATCTTCCGTGCGATTTTTATATTTATTTGTCTTTGCACTTTTTAATTTTTGAGTCTGGAATGCCATTAGTCAAAAAAATCTGCACTATAAAATTAATGAAACGGATGAAATATTTCATGTAAAGGAACTTTTATTATTATCTAGCTTCTTTGGCGACTAGCTAATCAGAGAACATTGATCAGGGATTCATTTCCAGTTAAATTTCCTATTCATAACTTAATGTTCTAATTACCCAAAAAAACTATGTTTAAGACTAGTTATATAGACTAGTTTTTTAAAACATAGTTAAAACTATGTTTTAAAAAACTAGTCTATTTACGAATTATTGTATTCATAGACATAATTCTAAAAATCCGTTTATCGGATTTTACAGATACAAGGAGATTCCTCAAAATCTTGAAATCTAAATTATTGATTATTACTATATTTTTTTTCTTTAAATATTGTACAGGGTGCACCAGAAAAACTTATTTGAAAAAACTCCCGCGTGGTGAGTTGGGTGGGTAGAGGGTTGATACGTGGTGCTACTGAAGGGGGAAGTCTCCAAGTTTGTTTCTCCCTCTAGTCGGTCGCCATCATGCTCTGGTCTAGAGAACAGCGGGCCTTCGCCATCGAGAGCTTCTTTTCTAACGATCGCTCACTTGTTGCTACACGACGTGCCTTCCGCGCTCGCTTTGAAATTCCTCCTCACAGACCTGTTTCGATTCTGTAGTGGGTTGAATCATTTCGGGAGTGTCTCTAAACCCATAAATGGACATCAACGGACCATCAGAACTCCGGAAAATGCGGAAGGAGAGACGCAGTCAGTTCTGCGTTCGTCTCGCAAACACGCAGCTGCTATGGGAATTCCTGACACCACGAGACCTTCCTCCATCTCTCTCTCCGTCAAGACCTTCTATTTCATCCCTATAAATTGGCTTTTGTGCAAGAATGAACTGAACGCGATTTTGTTGCCCGTCAAAATGCATCTGAAATGCTGCTTGACAACCTGCCTGAAGACGCGGTCGTTTTTTTCAGCGATGAGGCTCACTTTGAATCCCTTGGTTTATATCGATCGACCCCGGACCATGGATCACCTCAAAAACAATATTCGAGACGCAGTTGTCAACATACCGACAAATATGCTGCGAAGAGTGGTCACAAACTTCAAAAATCGACTTAATTAGTGTATGCGCAATGGGGGTCGCCATTTAACCGATGTCATTTTCAAAACTATATGAAAACAAAATGAGATATTGTATTCTCAAATTAAAAAAGAATTAAAGCAAAAACTGAAGTACTTTTATTTTTATTGACCTTTCAAATAAGTAAGTTTCTCTGGCGCACCCTATATATAACGAAAGCTTTTAAAAACTGCTTTCTAATTAATTAATAACTGTTATTTATTATTTTTTTAAAGTAATTTCACTTTCTTTCATTTAGATTTAAATCCAGCGCACATTCCTTCTGTTTGGTGCAAGAATGTTGAAGATGTTAATTGTCGGACACATTTGCAAGAATTATATTTGAAGTTAAAAAATAA
>JAPMOQ010040526.1:339259-360308 GCA_026543055.1 Argiope trifasciata
TTTTTTTTTTTTTTTTTTTTTTTTTTTTTTTTTGAGCACGTGAATGGATAAAATAAAAGAAAGCAATGACGGAAGTTCAAATAAAAAAAATTATCAGCGCAAAATAAATCTAAAGAAATGCAACTTTTAGCACGTGATTGGATAAAATAAAAGAAACATAAAATGTGATATTTTCAAATAATAATAATAATAATAATAAATGCAAAGCAAAGATTTCTATAATCGTTTGCAATATCTAAATTCCTTTATTCAACAAATCTTCTTTAATTATGGTAAACCTGATTGAATTTAGACAGGATAATCATTGAAATCCCGACTTAATGGCCTATTTCTATAATCGTTTGCAATATTTGTATCAAGTCAATAATTTTTTTTTTATTATAAAATGTGATATTTTCTAAAAAAATAAATGCAAAGCCAAGGTTTCTATAATCTTTTGCACCATCTAAATCATTTATTCAATATAATTTTTTTTTCCTTTTTCACTTTCTTTAAAAAAACATATTTAATATTTTGGCAGCATCACGGAAAAAAACATTTTTAATTTCAGACCAATCAATGCCCGGAATCGCTTCAAGGCTAATGAATATGTGACTTAATTGAAAATTTTAGCACGCATTATTCATGGCGAACTAGCTGGTCACCAAAGGCGGCTAGTGATAAAATAAAAACAGACTTCTTCCTTCGGCTTGCAGGGCTAATGTTAAATGTGATTTATGTTTCGGCAGACACGTAACTATAATGTGTAAGGGTAAAAGAAACACTGCAAGGGCAGATTGATTGGAAACAAAGAATTTTGGCCGTTTATTTCAAGCGATTCTGTTTACTTTCTGTTTGTTTGTTTAAAATCAAATGTTGTGAATAAATCGATCTTTCGGATTCATTCTGAAGTACTTTTAAATTGGAAGAAAACAGAATAAAGGAAATATGAAAAATTTAAATCTGCATTGCATTACCCCAACTGGCATAGGAAAGTCAGACATAGCCGTTACGCCCGCTGGCGTTGAAAGCTCAATTGTTACAACTGTGTTTTGATTTAAATGAAAAGTTTAAAAATGATGTGTATGATACAGTTCTCCCATCTCGATCCATCAATAAAATGGACTTGATTCGCTGTTTTGTTTTGGGGGTACAATGTAAATAATTTGTTTTTGCGTTATTTGTATTTAGGTTATATGTTTTTCGTATATGCTTTCAAATGTATCGCTTTGAGATTTTTATTTGTCATCAGAAAAGAGTCGCGGGTAGCAGCTAGTAAATAATAATTTTAAAAAGAAGGTTTATGGCAAAGCAGATGAAATATGTGTGCAATAAGAAGAAATGAAAATGGAAGGATGACAAAGTTTCTTTACGTGTTGGACGCAAAAGTTTGCAAGACTTTGGCGATGCTTCCAGAATGCTGGTAAAACTGAAAAGAATGCCCCAAGAATATAACGACGGAAATTAAGGAAACATATATGAAATATTAGTAATAACTTGGAACTAAATTATCGGAATTTTTTTAAAAAAAGAAGCTTTTCAATTTAAACAATGTGAGAAAAATATGATAAGGGAAAGGTCTTATCTGGGAGACTTAAAGACAGCAGAACTTAATGGCGTTATGACCGAAATCGAATTTTCGTAAAAATCCTTATAATTAAAGAAATCCTTTCAAACCTCTGAATCGGTCGTTTATCATACATATCCTAATCAGAACTTGTAAACTAACAATGAGATAAAAGTGTATTTTCCGACAGATCTCTGCAAAAACGGCCTTTTGGTCAATAAATTTTATTATTTTTAGGGTAGACTAAAATGCCTATAGGTAAAAATCATCAGCATTTCCTGATGAAACCGAGATATGGAAAGGTGTATTTTTTGGGCAGCTTTAAAAAAAATTCCGAGATGCACATTCTTACACAAAATGCCTAATTTGATTCTTGTAAGTCTAACAGTCTGGATTACGGAATGCCAGCACCCAGAAACAAACAGGAAGCACATTCAGTAATAAAATATTTTGAGCTTTTAATTCATGTTAAAATTCATTTTTTCCGCGAATAATCTTGGACGTTATCGCGAAAGAAGAGTTGTACTTTAAAATGCAGAAGGAGGAGTGATCCCAGTAACAGACTCTTCAGGATTGGTGAGTTCTCCCCGCCCACTCGGAGGAAGGCGTGTCCAACGGGCGAAGCGGAAGCCAGATGGGCGAGAGAGCCGTGTATTTTCAGATGGATTCCCTGCCAGAGATCTTCCAACCACAGCAGCAATGGTTCGTCGCCTCCAACAACCCCTCGCTGCCCCCCAGGACCCGAAGGAGGACGGGAAGGGACCTCAGAGGTGAGTTTCCGATCTTCACGAAAAAACGTGGGGCCTCTTTGCGTTTTTAGAGTAAAACGGCCCTAGTTTTCCTCTCGCAAAATTATCCATTCAATCACTTTCATCAATAATATTGCATGTTTTAGAGCTCATCGTCAGTCCCTAATTATTAACGAAGTTAAAAAAAACACATATTATTAATTGTCGTTTTCCTGGAGTCATTAATAGCAAAAACAAAAATCACGCATTATTAAATAAATATGTAAATGTTCGTTTTTTTTATTTTATTTTGCTAATAATTTAGGGCCCCAAATGGTTTCTTGCACGCGGGCCCCTTCATGGAGATGCCCGGCTATGCTTTCACGGAGTGTTGTATGTCTTCCTCTTTTAACATAACCAGCAAGTACCTCTTTTTCCGTATTATCTTCTTACAAAGCCAGAAGTACACTACAAATGGATTTTGCGGAATTTCCCATTCAGCAAAATCGGGATTTTTTTAAAATGTATCTTTATATCCGTCCGATTCCTGTTAACAGAGTTAAACATTAATCCTGTTATCAGATCACATTTTTCTAAAATTAAACTTGAGAATACTGAACGAATAATGAATGAATCAAGCGATACAATAAGTAGTTTCTTTCATTACCATTCTGAAAGAACACCGTGTTTTACAATCCTAAAAGAAAACACAAATCTAATATGTAAAAATGAAAATTTGCTGAATAGAGTAATAAAAGTAGAATAAATACTATTTATGCTTCGCCTCTATATATCCTTCCGTTTCAATGAATGCATTCACTGTCGATAAGAAAATCAATGACATTCTTCCTATCATTCTTAATGAAACAAGACTTCCAATTCCAAACGATATTTCCAAGATTATTTCTTCTGTGGCAGCAACGGGCCGGGTACCAGCAAGCTGCGAATATTTGTCCCTAAAAACTCGTGTATCACACACTCAGACTAGTCAAATTCTCCTCATGTGTACGCAAAGGCAGTGCCGGCCACAGACCCATTGCAGGTTTAACAGCACGCAGTTTGTTATTGATCTTCTGATCCCATGTTTCCTGCCATAATCCATGTATGAAAATCAGCAAAGGACCTCTTGATGCCACACTGAGCAAGAGGACGCTGCAAAAGTAAGGAGGCATCTCTAGCAGCTTTGTCTGCCAGATCATTGTCAAAAGGATAAATATTTCATGAACAACTGCATGTATCTGTCAGTGGGAATCGGAGAGCGTTTGATGTGATTATATTATATATATATATATATATATGGGTGCAATTGGGGGCCCTAATTAGATGTGAGGTTTTTTTAAAAAAAACACAAACACATATTATTAATGCATGATTTTGTTTTTGCTAACACATCAATTACTTTTTCGATGTTTAATACAGCAAGTGCATTTAAGCTTTCTGAACACGTGCCTGACTGAAGATAATTCTTAATTTTAACTGGCTGACAGAGCGCTCAACACTTGCTGTAGTAACTGGAAACGTAAAGAAAAGTTTTAATACATTTAGAAATAACACATTATAATTAATATTTTCTTTTTTTACACCCTGAGGGATATTTCCTTGGTGTGGGCATGGTTATATCTAACAGTATTAAGCAATTTATAGAATGAATCATCAAATTAATTGTAAATCTACTTGCATTATATGAACAATATTTTGCATATTTGCACAAGACTATAATATATGCTATGAACTTCATAGGTATCCATATCTACCAATTGGTGGATATTATTGGTGGATAGGTATCCTTATCCACCAATTGGCCGGTGAAGCAGTAATGCGATGTGCATTGCTAGGAGTGGATCGTTTAATTTATCTTCATTTTACTTTTTGTTTGAGAAACAATATAAACAAACATACATAGATGCACCCGTAAAAAATATTACACCAGATCCAGAAAAAATACATAGCTGATGATTTACGAGTCCATTTGAAGCCAGCCTCAGCGCCCAGAGGTCCCGGCATTCTATCTGACGGGGATTTCTTTATTCATAACATGACTGAAAGGGATTTTTTAATTATTGCCATCAAGAAATTCGTCGTTTTCATTGTTTCGTCAAATATTTAATAACGCGCTTTTTGTTCATTGTTGGAATCTGAAATAAAGAATTCTTTTCAATGTCTTTGAAATCAACAAGAGCTAAAAAAGTAATAAACTGAAAGTATAATGCCTCTGAAACTCATACGAACCAGAAGTTAGCATTTCGATGCTATGAGACTGTTTCCATTAAAAAACAATAAAAATACCATAAACAGAAAACCACAAGAAGGGTCTGAAGGGAGAAAATGTGGCTCGTCTGAAGGATGGTCCTTTAATGAGGCTCTGCGTATTTGCTTCCCACTTCAAGGCCAACAAACCAGTGAACTGATTTGTATGTTAAAGGAGTACCCGCTTTCTAAAAGGCTACCTCCCAATTATGAGGTGTTGGCCCATTTTCAATAGCAGAAAATTGGATACAACTGTTGCCCGTTTAAGAATTGGTCATATTAAACTTACACATAGGCATTTGCTGTTGGGGGAGCCTACCCTTCGATATACTACATGCCAATGCCTTTTGACAGTTCAGCACATTCTGATAGAGTACCCACGTTTTGATTCTCAACAGTTCAGTGTTTTCATTCCCCTCATTTTGTTTTAAAAGACATCCATCATAAAGTTCCTCATCTTCAACTTTTTACTTTTTAAAAACGATTGGCTTCTTTCACCCTATTAAAGTGTTTTATCATTTTTATAATGCTTTAAATCTATGTGACAGTTCATTTGTGCATATGTTTTAAAAATCTTCAATAGAGTTTTAGAGCAGAGATTTTGATCCACCTTTCAAAACGTGACCCTTTTATGAACCATACGTCTGCATATATCTTGTCGTTGGCGCTGCATAATCAGAAGTGGTTTTAGCGCTAGTGAAACAACTGCAACTCCTAATCATGAGGAAACATTGACGAGACTGCAACTCCTAATTATGAGGAAACATTGACCAGACTGCAACTCCTAATCATGAGGAAACATTGACCAGACTGCAACTCCTAATCATGAGGAAACATTGACCAGAGGCACGGCGTCAAGTGGATGGCATGAACTTTAGTGCAAAGAATGGTCTGAAAGACCGTCCTGTCTCCTTGGCAGATGGTGAATGACCAATGAACTGAGTTCAAGTTCAAAGATATGGTTATCGGAGCACCCGTCTTTTTGGCAAAAGTTTGCCTCCTTAATGATATGACTGCCTAAAAATTTGCTTTCAATATGATGATATGGACTGTATGGCATGGGACTATTGTGTTGAGAAAGTGGAATAACGTTCAGCAAACGTTCATGAAGCTAGCTTTTTGATTGTTTAGAGTGTGCTGGTAATCAAAAGGCGGGTTCCTATTGGCTATTGATGCTGCTAAAGGTGCTGGAATATGCTAGAGGATAATGTTTTAGGGGACGTTTGATTTTAGGGTTGGGATCGTACTTTGTGATATTGTTGATAGCTTCATTATCGATATTATCAAGGTTATTAAAGAAGCTTGTGGCAAGTTTTTATATGAATTTTTTTAAGAGAGGGGTTGTCCAGGATGTCATCTACCTGTCTTTTATTTAATACTAGTTTTATTAACTGTAACATAATAACTGTTGTAAACTGTAACCTAATGACTGATTTGTTTTGAACGTTGTTTTGATTTGAATTTTGGTTTTTTGTGTTCTGAAAAATAAACGCAATGAATGCAAGAAAACACCTGCTAATTTCATCTTGAACTTTTAGTTATATTTTTTAATGCCTTTCGGGTTTTTCAAAAGCTATTCTCCGCTTAGTAAGCACAGTTCATAGATGTGCTAGTAGCGCAATAGAGTGATAATATAGGACATAGCTTTTTGGATTTCACTATTTCAGAGAAAATTTGGTGCTTTACAAATGATTTTGTTTTAAGATTTGATTTTACTGTTGTTCTAAGATTTTAAAATTGCTTTTAGCTGCGTAACCCCAAGCAGGGCAGGCATATGTTAGTGCTGTACGCGAAAAACACCAGTGAAGTACCCCCTCTTTTTCTTTTAGCAGGTAGCAGCGGGATGAGCCGCGAGGAGCAGAAGAGGAGCGCGTGCGACAGGGAGCGCAGCCGCATGCGTGACATGAACCGGGCCTTCGACCGCCTGCGGGAGAGGCTGCCCGCCAGGAAACCCCCGGGGAAGAAGCTCTCCAAGATCGAGTCTCTCAGGTCAGTCTCCTCCTTCTCCACGGAGATTATTTTCCTTCATCTTGAGGTACAGCAGAAAGGAAACTCTGTTTTCACAAAAGAGGATACAAGAATACTTGGTTGCATCTGTGGTGGTGCTTACATGATGTTTGGCTTTATTGGCACAAGAGCCGAAAATGGCCAAACATGTGGTTAAACAAAAAGGCAAACATTGTATGAAAATTCAACAAAAGCAAATGCAAAACCAACGATGTAAAAAATTCAATGATAAAACCATAGAAACAATGACAATTGGTTAGAAATATTTTAGATGAGGTGAAAAATACGAATTGCTTTTAAAAACTTAAAAAACATTTTTGTGCGAATCTTTCTCTAAAAGCGTAGGCATGTCCAGGGACAAAGGGTTTAAAAACCGTAAAAGATGGAAACTAAAATTGCGACATTCAATAAAAACTTGACGAATCACCTGGCATTTTGAGCATATCGGAGCTCGATCGCCGAATAAAACATAGCTGTGGGTCAAACGAGTGTGACCAATACGGAGTCGATTCAATTTGACATCCAGCTACCATATTGAATGACAAAGCCAAAATGAAATTGCTGGTTTTATAGAATGAGCTTGTTACTAGTTTGATGATCCCACGACTCCTGCCACTGAGTGTACAAATGATGTGCAGATGAATTTTTTGCATCACGATATGGCGTTCCTCTTATCAAAGGCAAAGATGTGGTTTTTGCACTGTTGTCTGCCCTCTCATTTCCCAAGATTCCTACATGACTCGGAATCCAACAGAAAAGAATTCTGAAGTCCCTATTTTGTAGGCTTTTTTAAAAGACCAGGATTTCCAGGGCAACGCATGAATGCGATTATGAAAATTCGGAAGTGTTTTTAAAGAAATCATACTGTCAATATTTAAACAGAATTTGCGATCAGAGCAGAAATATATGTTTTGTAGGGCATAAGGTATTGCCAATAGTTAGGCAGACAAAACCGAAAACGATATGTGCATGTTGTAGGTCATAATTTGAGTGTCAAAAAGTGCTTACATGAAGAACTTCCAAAGCAGATGTGGCGGCAGAAATTTGCCGACGACGGGGGGGGGGGAGGGGCAAAACAAATCCGTCGCAAATTTTTTGGCAAAAAAAAAATCGCAATATTTTTTTCGCAATCCGGCAATCCGGCAAAAAAATCCGCAATCCCGCAAAAAAAAAAGCGCAATATTTTTAATTTAGCTTCAAAATAACTCATAATAATTAATTTCACATTTAGTTAAAGAAAATCATGTATCATTTAGCTTCTTTTTTTATTATTCAGATGCTGATCTTTCCTTTCACTGATAAAACTTTACAAAAATTGTCAATATTTGAGTCATTTCTTTATGAGACTCTTAAAATTTAATTTCTCTTCATATTAGAAAACAAATTTGGTTATATTCCTTTCTAGATTATAGTACATCGATAGAAAGACGCATTTGACTAGAATGGCGTTATCATGCTAAATGAATAAATCTTAGCATCTTCAACATCCATTGTATTCAGTTCTTAGTTTGTTTATTAAAAATTGTCCGTAAAATAGGACACATTATTAACCCATCACCCTATCGATTATTTTGAGAAATATAGTCAACACAATCTACCGTTTACTAGCATATTTCCACGGTTTACAATATTTAATTTTAAGGTGGCTTTTAAATAATCATGTTTGATAACGTAACTCTCTAAAACAATCCTGAAGTGATAAACAATTTTGCGACGAAACTCTCAATCCCTTGCCGACAGGTGGGCAATTGCACCCCTGCTACCGCAGCTTCTGTTCCAAATCTCAGTGCCTTTAGATATTTTTTATTAACAATAAAAAGAGAGTTTAACGATGAGGGTAAATTTCATTAACTCCGAGATCCCTGCCTGCCACGCAAGTCCCCGTTCACAAGGGGTGGATGTTTACAAACAGGAAGTAAGCAACAGGCAGGAGCACCATCTATGCACATTCCTCAACAGACGTCTCCAGAAAAAATTTAAAACCGTCGAATCACTTTTGAACCCAGAGCCTCGAAGTAATTGAAGGGGTTGCTGCAAAAAGGAGTTAGCTCCAATAATTCAAGTTTGCAAAATATCGTAAAAACGTTTGAAAACTATAAATTCCAAATTGTGTAAAAATTTTCCTTCTGTCCAATCATATTATTTGTTCCTAGATATTATGGCAATATTTTCACACACAAATATATTTTGCAGATGACGTGACACATATTGGTACGTTGAAGTCTCTTTCTTCCAACCAAGTACATAGTCTGTCTACCTTTATGAAAAATATTTCAAGACAAAAATGCAATTTACTATACTATTATCAATTATTTAAAGTAAACACTATATTATATATATATATATATATATTTATATATATATATATATATATAAATTACTATTTAGACAACAACAAAAAAAATGATATTTCTATTAATCATTTTACTCCCCTTCTATAACGTCGGTCTCATCTACTGCGTCATCGATTTATAGGCCATCGTAGGGTTACATATCTTTTTGTAGGGCGTATTTGTGAGATACTTCCATTATATCGTTATATTTTTGGTTCTTAAGTAAAAGTGAATGGGAATAAGATGGCTGAATCTTGTTTAGTAATGGAGTGATGTTTTGGATGTTGAATCTTCTTACTCTCTTGTTTGAGAGTTCTCCAACACTCTCTATGCATAGTATGTTTCCTGTATTTAATCGTAATTTTCCCCATAAGTAAAAACTATATTTCTTTATAAAATACTTTCCCTTTTGTTATCATTAGAAATGGTATGCGGAATTTTCAGCAAAAAACCTTAAAAGGTCAACAAAGAAAATCATTCCTTGGGTAACTTTACTAACAACAAACATTTCACTTGTATTCTCTACGATACCAGTATGCTCACACTGTAGAAGAAAAAAAATTCTTCCGACTTTATTTGTTCGTTTTTTGATGTTTTCAAAGGCAAGACAGATATGAAGAAATAGCGGTAGCTCTTCTTATATACTGCCGACCACCTCGCCACCACTGAACGTAGCAGCGTCGACAGGATTTGTGGTGTCGACTGCTGAATAAGCACTGTCCACCCATACATGGACCGAACAGTCAAACTAACATTCCTTTCGGGGTAGTCAATAGTCGCCTCTCCCCCATCTTCACACTCTCAAACAGTTGGAATGAAACTGTCATCTTTGGCATCATATCCTTCAGGGTGTTGAGATGACTCATCAGTACTGCATTTAAATCATTATTGACAATCTTCAGGCTTTTCCTTCATTCTGAGTCCATGCAACAGCGGTAAACCCATTTCTCCACAAATGCATTTCTTTTCCTGCATTTCTACAAATCCAGGAGCTACCTCAATATCGTAATAAACTAATGAGACTCCATCGCTTGAGTAAGGAGAGAACTAACGATCGGAGCTGCACTCTCTGGCACGAACAAGTTTTTATTTTACCACATGATAGCAAAGGTAATTCCCCCTAGGTTGGAGCTACACTCTTTTTTGCAGAAAACCCTTCAATTGCAAGCAGGGCCGGCTATCTACGGGGTGCTATGCACCCGGGCCCGGCGACTGAGAGGAACCCCACTGTGATTAAGAATTAAAAGAGTGTTCTGAACAATAATAATGTGACACATACTAAAAGTCATCAGCTATCTGCTTTTGTCTATATCTAATGTAATGTTTTTTTTTACAATCCTCTGCATTGCCAGTTACTAAATTTAATAAATGCTGAACCTTCTTTCAGCGAATTAAAATGAAATAAAGGATTATCCTCGGTCGAGCATATGGATATAACGTTTAAACGTTCTTGCTGTACTATCGAAAAAGAAATTGGAAAAACTGTCATTTTCCTGGAGAATGACAAAAACAAAATGATGCATTATTAAATAAATATACAAATGATCGGTTTTTTTATACTTTGCTAAAAATCTAGGGCCCCAAATGATTTCTTATTCCTGGAATCCGGTCTCAAACCAGCAACAATCCGGTTCCTAAGCTGAGACCTTACCACCAGGCCATCGCAGCCCTCAGAGCTCTCCCTGTCACGATATTCTACGCAAAAATCATATTTCCGCAGTTTCTGTCATTAAGGGGATAGTCTCCGATAATCCCATCACTGAGCTCGAACTATTCAATTTTGCATATTAGATTTGTGTATTCTTTTAGAATGGTAAAACTTGGTGTTCTTTCAGAACGGCAATGAAAGAAATTATTTGCTGGATCTCGTGACTCGTTTCATATTCGTTCAGGATTCTCAAGTTTAATTTTAGAAAATGGATTAAAATATTTTTGTTTTAAAATTGATTAAACATAGAAAATATATTTACGCTATAAAATCGTCAATATAGTTGAAAAGATTTTTTGAAAATTGAGATGGCGCAAAATTATTTGTATTACAATAGTAATGACCAAAATTATTTTTTGGTGGTTACTACGAAAAACACTAAAATTTAATTAAAATTTAAAACCACCATGGTTGTTCTCTCCAAAAATTTCTCGCATAATTTGTAATAAAATTGTTACTTTTTGAGAATGACTTGCGTGACATTTACGCACTACAAAGCAACAACACTTTCACTTGGATTTAGCCTTTCTACAGAATCCTTTGTCTCCTCGGCGATTTATTTGGAGGTGAATCCTTGCTAAATAGATGCGATTGAGATTCGATTTTTTTTTTCAATTTCAGATTATTGTACTAACCTTATAACCATCCCGTAGGTAAGCATAGGTACTATAATAATAAGCTGACCAAATTTCATCGCTATCGGATGAGCGGCAGCGTGTAAGAAGCATATAGGCAAACATTCATTTTTATTCATATAGATATTGCAAAAATTTTCTTTTAAATTTCAAATGCCTCTTCCTTTTTTAAATATAAATGGCATTTTCTGTTCTTCCAATAAGCGGAAATCAAAAGTCAATCCCAACAGTAAGGCTTTTCAGACTGGGCCCATCCCATGGTGTGCCGTTGAGAGCAACATATCATCGTGATTGACAGCAGCAGGTGGTTTAGGGCATCAAAGACACATGCTGTTCCAGGAAAGTTTCTCTAAGCGAACAATACTGCGTATTCGCTGTTCCAGAGACAACTGCCACAGTGGATACCTGTACCTGAACATTCAGCCTCGTGCCTGAAATCAGTCAGAAATAAAACCTCCCACAAGTCGCCGGAAAAGCAATAAAGCTACGAATTATAGAGCTTATGAAACAAGAAAGACAATGGCTTGCTCAAAATGATGCGCTTCTTGTAAGAAATTAAAAATAAATAATCACAAAAGTAGTAATATTCAAAAAAATTCTAAGATATAAAAAAACTATAGTGAAAAAAATATCCTGAAATATTAAATACGTTTGTTCCAAATAAATTGCAATATGATTAACAAAAATCCTATGATTTGCATATTTTTATAAACTGAGTTCGATATGGCATGATGGGTAGAGGGGCGATCTAAAGGCTTTTTTGGGGTTGGAGCAAATGAGAATTGGGCTATAATTATTTGATTTACAATGATAGTGTACTCAAATGCATTGTAATTGAAATGAACTTTCTGTCAAATTTCAGAATATTTCTCTTATTATTTATTTCAAATTTGTACTTAGATCGGTCAGATCCACTTTTTCTTTCGTTGGCCGCCCTCGCGTTGGTGTGGCGTGGAGAGGGGGAGGGTGCCAGTACAGGTGTCATTCTCGTCATCTGACCGTGGTTGCAAATGACGAGGTCCGTCCCAAAATAGCCCTAGTGTTGCTTCACAACGGGACGTTAATATAACTAAACCGTTTGTTGACTAACCACCTCACAAGTCTACATTTCTCAGCTAACATAAGGTAAGGAAAAAGAAAAGCACTGACATTTACAAGTAATGTCAATGCCATTCCCTGCACCGACAAAGGGATATATGTTACATTGACTTCACCATTGACCTTAGGTCGAGGGAATGACTGTTTTGTAGAAACGTTTGTGTATTTTCGTTTCTAGTCGTTTACATTTCCATTTAATAATTTTATTTCTTTGAGATTTTCTTTTAGCTGAATTTTTGAAGATGCCAGGTTCTACGCACATTTTTCAAGTATCGAGACAAAAAAAAATGGCATTTTATTAGGAATAAAAATACAGTTTTTCTCAGGTATCGTAAATATGTATTCAGTGTCATTTTTTGATGATTTAAAAATAATTTATTCCATAGTTTTCTATACTTGTTAATTTTTTTTAATTGAAAGCATTTGATAATAAAAAAGAAAATGATAATTTTAATTTTGTGATTTGAGATTTTCTTATTATTTTAATATTTTTAAATAAAAGAAAACATTTACGACTTCTTATTTTAAAAATTCCATAATAAAGAAAAAATATAAAACTATTTGAATTCACCCAGTTGAAATTTTCTAAAAACAAACACGCCTAAAAAAATTTATTATAATTATTATTAGGTTTTATTTCCAACATAGGAAAAAATATATTTGGTGCAATAGCTTTCATCAAAATAAATATTAGAAAAAGGGTTCAACATTTTTATCTGTTTGGTACAAAAACCATGTGAATGGTATTTATTACTCAATAGAAGAATTACTGTTATCTAAATGGTCGAGTTTTCCGTTAAAGGTCATCTTGCCGTGGTTCCAAATGCCGAGGTCCGTCCCAAAATAGCCCTAGTGTTGCTTCAAACCGTGACGTTGATGTAACTAAAACTAAACTTCGGGTAAGGTAAAATTATCCACTACCCATGGTAATGCGACTTCCTGTCTGCCTTCTGCATTTACACAAAGAGTTTCATTAAAGTATATCGTAGTTTCCTCTTCTAGTTCTTTTGCAGTGGGGGGGTGGGGATGCGCAGAACCCATAATCCCTGGTACATTTGCGGCGATGATATTGGTAGAAATTGCGCCAATGTGTAGACTGAATTCCGCTAAGGATCGAACCTGCGATGTTTGGGCTTGAAGTCCAGTCACTTATCCTTTCAACAAAAATGATCGCTCATGTCTAGCAGCTGTTACTGGCTTATTAAGATGTCACCACAATACTCCCCCTACCAGTGAATCTGTAGAAGGCGAACTATTTTTTATAGCGCCAAGCGTTATGGCTGGCGAAGAGGGTTGCTGCTGCGTCAAGTGAGTCAGACGACTTTGTGTTGGTTGCGTTTGCAGCTGGTAGGTGGCGCCACGACAGCTGTTTGAACGTTCAACGTCCGAGGTCACCAATGTGGCAAACGTTCATAGTCTGAAAGCGTACGCTTTGATCCTTAGATGTGTGATGACATCTATAGACCAAAGGTCAAAGATGCATCAATTTTAATAGCTAAGAAATGATCAGAACATTGTTAGCTGATCCCCCGAGGTTCGCCTCTCCATCCAAAATGAGTAGGCACTGCGCTCAGGTTAGACTTAAAGGGTGTAATTTTACCATAACGCAATTTACCAGCAACATCAGCACCTATTAATCATTAATTTTCTGACCAACGGAGGCCGCGGTGGTCTGGTGGTAAGGTCTCGGGTTCGGAACCGGAGGGTTTCAGGTTCGAGGTCCAATTCCACCGAAGAGCTGCCATGTAAATGGTCTGCTCTAGTTAAATCCATCGGGGCCAAACGTCCCCTCGCTGGTGTGGTGTGGAAGTTTGGAGAGGTGGTGCCTGACCGTGGTTCAAAATGACGAGGTCCGTCCCGAAATAGCCCTCGTGTTGCTTTACAACGGGACGTTACTATAATTGAAACTAAACCTTATCAATGTTTAGAGGGCTGTTTTCTTATTCCGTTAGTCTAATACCCCGCATTTTAAACCCTTTTAACCAAGGACCAGATGGGATTTGCTCAATCTCAGTACAAATGCGGTTTTGTCCAAGTACTTCAAGTTTACACTTATAACTACTATCAATGTTACACAATTCAATCACACAATTCTTATATGACACTTCATCAGTTTCAACACCACTGAACAATGCTAATTTTAAATTTATTTTATTTATTCCATCTATTAGGGGTTTATACTTCATACTTTGAGCAATATCAGAAATTATGTAAGGCTGGCTCACGACTCTGTTCGTGAGGAAATTTTGATGTGCGAAAAACGATCCAATAATGACAAATAAAAAACATTAAACCTAACCAAAAACGGTACATTTAAAAGCTTAGCCGAAAAATACATAATATAAACATAATTTAATAACAAAAGCACGCAACTAACGTGAAAACAATTTACATTGTATACCCAAAATAAAAGAAAATAGCAAATCAAGTCCGTATTTCTTTAAAATCAAATCTATTTTATTTATTGATCAAGATTGAGGTAGCTACAACAGTATAAATCAAAAATTAAAAAATTATGTATATTAAATGAAAACATAGTTGTCAACAATCATACGCGAACTTTGAAAGCAGTGGGGGTATCGCACATATCTGACTATCTTACAACAGTTGGGGTAACGCAATGCAGGTTAGGCATTTTTTAAAATTTCCTTTTATTTGTTTACTTTTCATTTAAAAGTAATTCAGAATGAATCCGAATGATGGATTCATTAACAACATTTGATTTTAAAGACATCAAACACAAAGAAAATAAATAGAATCGTTTGAAATAGTCGGACGAAATTCTGCTAACCCTAATCTCATTTCTGTTGACGGGGAAAAAACTGAAGCCTTCCTCATCTTTGGCAGAATTTGGCCTCCGCATTTTGGCGCGAAAGTTAGTTTTCAATGAATAAAAAATGAACCACTCGATGAACTGGAATAAAAAGTAGCCTCTGTTCTATTCCTGACTACAATCTATCTTTGTGCTAAATTTCATCCGTTCTGGCGTGATGGAGTAACAAACATCCATCCGTCCAAACTTTCACATTTATACTATTAGTATAGATATCATACTGCCCGTATCATAAATTGCTCTTATAAACATTTCTTTCCTACAATTGTGCAATTTCATGACCAAAGTTTGGAGTTATACATCAGAGAGCCGCACATGACTGTTCAAAGTACTAATTCTGGCTTCATCGTTTTCCCCATTTGAGAGATTATCTATTACTTGATTAGCCAGTAAATTCGGGCTTAAAATAACGAGGTTGGTTGGTTGTATTTTTCTGGCGTAAGAACCATCTTTGCCCAAACTGCGCCAAGTATATGATAAATAACGAGAAGTCGTTTCTTACAATTATGCGTCGATTTACATTAATTTGGACTACGAAATCATTTAAGACATGCCGTTTTCTCTTTAATAATATTTTTTTGCTATCTAAATTCATGTTAGACACATTATAGCTCTCAAATGCATCAAAATTTTCACAAAATATACAAGCAGGGCCGGCCATCTGGAGGGGGCGGCGGATGCTATGCACCACGACTGAAGGCGGGGATTCGTGATTGAGAATTAAAACAGCGTTCTGAATAATATTACACATACTAAAAGTCAACAAGCGTGTTTCCATGTGGCTGGCTGAGCTTTTATCAGGCAAAGATCATAGTGACATCCCTAAAAAGGGCAGAAAATGTTCATTTATGAATAAGGAAATCCCCATCAGACATGTTTCAATCCTTTGCATAGCCATTTACTAAATGTAATAAATGCTAAACCCTCTTTCAGCCAATTAAAGAATTATGTTTGGTCAAGCGTATGGGTATAATGCTTAAACGCCTTTGAAAAAGAAATTGGAAAAATTGTCATTTTCCTGGTGTAATTAATACCAAAAACAAAATCACGCACATTAAATATATATACAAATGCTCGTTTTATTCTATTTTGCTAAAAATTTTGGACCTCAAATGGTTTCTTGTACCCGGGCCCCTTCAAAGAGAAGGCCGGCTCTAATATACAAGCATCTAATTCCTTAAACATAGAGTTATTTTTAAGAGACATTATACACATGCAGTTGACGCAACATTACATTCAGAATGTCTATTTACAAAACTATTTTTACTAGCTAGCTTTCCAGTACTGAAGGTTTCACTAGCTATTTTAACTTTGAATTCACTATCAACTTCATTATTAACAAACTCCATTAATAAATCTAAATCACTCTTACCCTATGTGTCCATAACAAAATGCTGCTGTCTTTCCCACATCTTAGCGGCATCTATAAGCAACGCTGATTCAACTAGGGCAAGTAAAATGTCTGCATATTTGTCTTTAGTGAGTCCAGCGAATCCAAAGATCTAATTCTGGTCTGTAACTGATCATATAACCGTCTCTTTCCCCACCTGCACATTCTCAAAACAGTGGGAATGAAACTATTCATCTTTGACATCGTATCCTTCAGGGTTTTGAGGTGACCAGGTGCTATCAGTACTGTACTTAAATCATTATTTATAATCCTCAGGTCCTTCCTTAAGTTTGAGACCTCCATACATTCCATTAAATAGTGGTCAACAGTACACATTTCTCCACAAATGCATTTATTTTCTTGCGTTCTTCCAAAACTAAACCATGCACTGATACTTGTCACGGTCATCCTCACTGACCCCCTCATGTAACTTCTGAAATTGTGTCCAGAAAGTCAGACAATCTCTCGCATTGCAGTCGAAATTAGGTAAACGAATCTCGGGTTGTTTGTACTTCAATGTTGTATCTGTAAAAGGATGCAAATCGAATCCCTTTACATTGTTTCTGTCTAACACATTTCTAATTTTTACTTTAAAGGTACCCGTCTTCATATTTTTCGAGTATTGAACTCTGTCTCGTACTCTTCTTGTTTCTGAAGAAGCTCCAACTACTCAGTATCGCATTCCTTCAACTGCCTAAATCTTTCGATTCACTGTTCGTTACATACTTTATTGTTCACCTTCTCCCATTCGGTAGCTGCAAGAAGGGATTCACATTTACTCACACTTCTCGTGAAAGCACTTCTTATCGTGGAGCGTTTCTGCCTTAGTGCATCCATTCCAATGAGCTCGCTTACTTTGAACAGCCTTAGAAATCAACGATTACTATCATCTTGCCATGGTTGTGGTTCACCATAAATGTGGTGAATTTTTATATCTACGTAATTACACAATTTAAACACAACTTCGCTCTACCTCTCAAAATGGCAGACGCAATGGGATCTTAACAGAAAACAAACTTCATAGTACTAAACCCAGGGTTGAATCTTGACTACGTCTTCTAAATACAAAAACAGACACCGTCTTAACCAGTTTGCGTAACTTTTTGGACAACAGGCACCAGTGTACTCTCAATGCAACTGCATCACGTCTGTTTACTATATTCTCAGTGAATGTCCAAGTTTTAATAGCCAACGTTTATATCATTTTAACAACTTTGCTTTTTCTCATTTGCTTAATAAAACACCAAATGCTAATCTTTTTTGCTTTTTTTTAAAAATAAGTATTCACACAAAGATAAAAGCCTACTGATATATATTTAACCACCTTAGAATTTCCAAGAAGCAGAAATAGATAGGACATTCAAGTTGCTAAAAATGCTGCTAATTAAAATTTCAACAAGGCCTTTAAAACAAACGCTCTCCATTCGCTCACCCGACAAAAATATTTCTAACTCTAAATAATACAGAACACTTGTTATTAGATCCTCCCCCTTCGCTAAGTGCATGCGCGTGTAAGAGAATGGCAAATCCATTTCCAAAGGGAGGCAAGAATTCTGGTTAGATGCAGCAATTCCCATACTTAAATATTCTTCATGTTTTTCAAATGTTTTTACATTTCATTTTGTAGCTGAAATTATATATTTTAATCCTAAAATGAATGCAGTTTGATGTAGCATAGTTAACATCGTGGCTCTTGTGTCAACAAAATCCAAAACTTGCTTCTAGGGAAATTCTACCGAACACATCTGTGTAAGTAAAAATGAAGTTTGTCTTATGCTTTCCTAAACAGTTCGTCCGATTGCGATGAAACTTGGTCTGCTCGTTGCTTACACATACGGGATGGTTAAAGGGATAGTACAGTTATCTAAAATTAAACAAAAAATTTCAAATCTAAACCGCATTCATTTAACAAGGATTCATCGCCAAATAAATCGCCTAGGAGACTCCATAGATTCAGTAGAAATACTAAATTCAAGTTAAAGGCTAATATTTTGTATCTATACTATGCAAATGTCATTCTCAGAGGTAACAATTTGATGACAGATTATGCGAGGAAGTTTAGAGGAGACCAATTCTAAGAGTTTTTAATTTTAATTAAATTTTAGTGTTTTTCGCAACAACTACCAATAATATTGTAGTACAAGTAATTTCGCACCATCTTCATTTTCAAAAATGATCTTTTCAACTATATGAACGATTTTATGGTATAAATATATTTTCTATGTTTAATCCATTTTAAAAGAAAATGTTTTAAGCACATTTCCTAAAATTAAATTTGAGATTTCTGATCGAATAGAAAACGAGTCACGAGATACAATCAATAGTTTATCAATAGTTTCTTTCATTACCATTCTGAAAAAATACCAAAAAGAATGCACGCCTCTAATACATAGAAAAGGATATTTGTTTGTTCGTGTTTCATATACTGTCGTACCGTTCATCCTGTTTCAATAAATTATCGCCAAATGATTGATGGATTGCACTTAATATTACTTTTTCCGGCGGCTGCAACGCCCCGGGTTTCAGCTACTTTTATAAAAGAAACGAAAGAGCGCCAAGCTTTCTGCTTTCAGGGACCGTATTACTAAGTACATTGAAACACTCGATTCAGTCAATTTTGTTGGATTAGCAAATGCGGCTAGTGGAATAATTTTTTTGGGTCAAATATTTTAAAAGAATTCTTGTTGTTCATCAAATTACATCAATTACAATTACATTTTTAAATAATTTGCATTTATTAAAGAAACAGTTACACTGTATTTTTAGGAAGATAAGCTTAATAAAAACCGTTTTGAAAACCTCGCTTTAATTAGAACAAAGCGACATTTAAAAATGAATTTTTAATCCTGCACCGGTCGCGCTCTATGAAGTCATGTAAAAGGTCACACCGATTACAATTGTAGTCCATTTTCAAATCAAAATAGAACTCCAAAATAATTAATCAACATTCTTTAATCAACTTTAAACGTAACAATTCACTTCTTCTTAATTATTTTTTAAACATCAAACTCACTTAAAGTCTTATTGTAATCCGCGCGACCTGCGCAGGGTTAAAACATTTGATTTATTTTCTACTTTTAAGTCATTTAACATTCACTAATATAAAATATACAAAAAGTTTTTTCCTTTTCGAATTGATTGCCAGGTGGCGTTATAATTCTATGGAATCGAGCTAATGACTGATTATTATTAAGATTGGAAATACAAAAATGATATACAATTTCACGGGATACAAAAATGAACAAAATTTGAGCTACAACCAGAGTCAAAAATTAATCGGAAGATGAATATAGTATGATTAATTTGAAGAATGTGTGAGGCGGACAAATTTACTGTCTTACTACATTAATAGTATTGCTATTTAGGTCATCTTATAAAGATGCTCAAAAATCTTTATCTTCCTACTTTACTAAACGATTAAAAGAATAAGCAAACTATCTCTTTTTTCAATTCCTACCATTAGTTCACACTCTCCTTATATACATTTATATATATTGTTCAAATTTTCATTCGTTAATAAAATATAAAATACTTTTTATTCATCCACTCCAGTTCAAACACATTTTTAAAAACTTATGGTGGATGACACTTGATGTTAATACTGTTTTTTTAAATATTGATTAATTAATTAAATTTCTAATGTAATTTCTATTTAGTCGCCAAGTTAGCCATCAAGCACTGAGGTTACTGACGTGGCCCCCGATCATAAATAATATGATATATATAAATAATATAAGAAAATAAGTAGGAATTGAATTTATATATATATGTATATATATATATATATACAATCATAAAATTATTAAAACAATCAAAATCCATTTCTTGATCAACAAAATTAAAATGAAACCAACTAGGTCGAAATCGAAATTAAAACTCAATTCAAAATTACACGCAAAAGTTCACAAAATGAAGGGTAAATGAATAAGAACCAAATAATGAAAAGTAAATGAATAAGAACCAAATAATGAAATAAATCTACAATACAATATTCAAAGAGTTATTTAAACGAAACAGAAGTAACAACGGCAACGAAACCAAACCGGAACCGGAACTAAAAATCATTACTGATTAAACAAGTTATAAGAATTAAAAGTTTTTAAATCAATCATTGTATTTAGAGAGTGCAAATGCTGCTACAACTAAAATGCAAATGAATATAAATTAATTAACAAAATAAGATAACCTAATCAAAATAATCAATAGAAAAATCATTAGAAAAAAATAGTCAATAAAAAAGGAATCCGGCCTGAAAACTTCGTCAGGAGCCACTTTCAAGCAAGGATTCTTAAACAGGGAATTTTTTCTGTGAGGCGTCGATGGACAATGGCCAAAAGTACTGACGCCTCGTGGCCCGAAAATCCCCCGAAGATGAAAGCAAAAGAGACATACCAATTCCAACAGCAAAAGACAAAAACAAAGCAAAACATCAACAAATGAAACAAATATATATACAAAAGGTAAAACCATATAAGAAAGATCATAATTAATGACAAATTAAGAAAATCAGTTCGCTGACCTGTC
>JAPMOQ010040526.1:365308-387204 GCA_026543055.1 Argiope trifasciata
ACATTCTCCAGATTTCGGACTTTCACGGTAACATATATATATATATATAATATAATATAAATGATATAAGAAATTAAGCCACAATTGAATAAAAATATTTTTCATTACTTGTGTCACTCATAATCGACTTATTCTTTTCCCCTCATTAATAATGTAGTTGAAATTATACTGCATGTTTAGTTTAGTTATATTCACGTCCCGTTGTGAAGCAACACCATGGCTATTTTGGAACGGATCTCGTCATTTTGAACCGCGGTCAGACAGCTGAGCTGGCACCCCCTCTCCACACCTGGCCTGACTGATTTAACGTGCAAGAGACCCCCTCACTCGACTGTTTTTCGGTAGAATCTAGTCTCGAACCTGAAACCCGCCGGCTCCGAAGCCGAGACCTTACCACCGCAAGCCCATATTATACAGCATGAGTTGTAAAACAGAACAGTGAGCTCCAATATAATATATTTAAATAGTATACCATAAAGCAGATTGATTTTTAAAATTCAATTTATTAACATTGACATTTAAAATTCAATTTATTAACAATATTTTTATTTAAAGAGATTTTGCTGTTATTAACATTTCTTTTAAATCAATACTTAGAGTCTAATAATATCAAACTGCGGTTATACGATGAAATCTACACCACCTTTTCCAAAATTCTACACCACACAACTAATCAGACATTTGGCTCAAATAATTTATCGAATTAGAGCGTCTTAGTCCGCAAGAGAAATTAAATAAACATTCTTGAATAAGTATAAAACAAATTATATAGCTAAATAATTACAAAAAATTAATTAATTTTGAACCACAAAAAAAATCGTAATATCATTAACATAATACATCTGAAATGGTAATAAAAATTTAAACAAAAACAAACAGGTATAAAAATTTTACAAACATAGAAATAGATATTGAAAGAATCAAAATATAAAATATTTTTCTTGCTTTTAACCAAGGTTTTATTCCACATCATATTCTAATTCCTGTACAATGTCATCTATACTTATAATAAAGCACAATGTGCGTGTTGGTGCTCTACAGGCCAGACCAACAACTACCAAACTGGCCTTGGAGGTCGGGAATGTGCACCTGGGATCCCTTTTCCCGAGCTTTTAATTAGAATTTTAATTATTAATTAAAAACTAACTTTCCCGCCAAAAAAATCTTGGACTTTAGGTGGTTGGGGTTCAATGACTGGTTTATTGATTCTCCTAATTAATTTAAATTTACAGATTTGTCTGATATTCGTAAATTTATTTCTATTTTTAACATCACCCCTTTTATATTGGTGTTTATGTGGTTCTTATAATTCTAAAATTAATATCTCAGCCAATAGTTGGATTTTCACTCTAATTCTCTTAAGGTGTACGTACCCACTAGATGATTTTTTTCTCTTAATTTTAACTTTAAAATTCATTTTTTTTTTCCGCAGAAAGTAATTAATATATGTTTAAACTCATTTGAATGAGAGAAAAAACCACATTACATTAAATATTAATTAATATTTAATGAGCTAATTAGCATATTATTTTTAATAAGATACCTAATTTATACAGGCACACAATTCTAGTTTGAAATGATACCTAATATTAGTTTTCATATTGTCTACCTAAATCAAACTATAAAAATATACAGTTTTTTTAATATTTTCAGCAACAATAAATAGAAAAGGCGAGAGTTTTTTTCTGAAATTTTAACTTTTAAATAACTATTAAAAATGTATTTTTATAAATAGAGATTTGATTGAGGCACGAAATATCCACTGTTTCGTACAGATTATTCTGATTTATAAATAATCGTATTTGATTCATTTCTTGTTGAGTTATGATTGTTTGAATGAAGCAACATAGTATAAAAATATCATTCTTCATAAAATGAGGTTTTTTTTAAAAAAAAACGAAACTAGAGTTTTTAGTGAATGTACCTCAAGAAAAATCGTTAAAACTCGAGAAATATTCCGAATATTGACAACATCTTGGTATGGTTTGAAAACTAAGGGTCGGAGAACATTTTGACGAAATAAAAAAATTCGATATTTTGAACGTTTTTCGAAATTTCAAGTGTGCACCTACACCTTATTAAGAGTGACGAAATCATTTAAATTGGTGGTTCTGAAACATGCTCATATGTCATATTCGTTAAAAAAATCTCGTATATATAACTACCCCTTCTACAACAACGAATGAATATCATACTTATGTTTATTGCAAGTAAACATAAATATGCCATGTTTGTGGTCCCTGAATCCTGAACGCATTCATTCACTGAAGTATTATTTTTGCATCAGCGGAAATGCAAGATTTATTTGCTGTGATTTCAAAAAGATTATCCTCGCTGTTTTTCTGCACTTTTTCTTAGGATGTATCTCAATATTTTTAACTACAAGGTGGCCAGAAATAAAACACCCCTACTCTGACCTCCATGGATATCGAACTACTCAGTGTAAAGGCTCAAAATTTTGTACACATACTATTCAAAATATGGGGAAACGGATTTCACGAAAAAAAAATTAGTTCCTGAAATCACCGATAGGTGGCGCTGCACAACTGGAACTATGATCAAAAGACACAAATAATAATAAAAATTAAAATGTTTATGCGGAATGGAATGCTTCCATGCTTCCTTTTTAATTTTTCTGCCCCTTATGGAAAATAAAAATAGTAAAGAAGCTAGAACTCCCGATGTAACTGCAATTTCATACTGTAACCAGAAAAATTTGCATAAAGCATGGTTAGAAGCCATGTTCTGGGTATAAAAGAAGTTAAAAGGTGGGGAATGTCATTCTTATTAGTGATGGCTGTCACGCTGCCAGAACGCGCTTTGCTTGTGAAGTTGTTTTACGAGAATAAAGGAAATGCTCCAGCAGCACTTCGAGAGTTTCGCCGACTTAAGGATTTGCGTAAGGGACCATTGCTTCCACAAGCTCTCAGGAGAATGATCGCTCGATTCGAGGAAACTGGACATCTTGGAGTTCAGCCTGGTCGAGGACGCAAACCGGTTCGTTCAGATGTCGTTGAAGATGTTGCCACCGGTATTGTTGAACAGTCAATGGATAATGTTTTAGGCTGCAGTAGTGCACGTGCAGTGTCACGACACTTGGGTGTTCCCTATAGCACAGTGTGGAACGTACTCAGAAAAATGGTGCATTGTTTCCCGTACAAAATCCGCCCTAATCAACAATTGCTGGCCACAGACAGGGAGATGCGACTGACCTTTGCATTGACATTTCTTGCTAGAGTTGAAGTGGATGCATCGTGGCCGTGGCAGATTCTGTGGAGCGATGAGGCCCATTTCCACCTCAGTGGAACAGTGAACACCCATAACTGTCGCATATGGGACACGACAAACCCCCGTACCTTCCAAGAGATTCCACTCCACTCACCGAAAGTTACAGTCTGGTGTGGATTCACAGCCACATTCATCCTTGGACCGTTCTTTTTCGAAGAGGTTACTTCCAATGGCCTTGAGACATGTACCGTGACGGCCAACAGGTACAAAAGGATGCTCGAAACATTTGTTGTACCCCATTTGCAGCAGCGCCAATGCCTTGACACCATTACTTTTATGCAAGATGGAGCACCTCCACACATTGGACTCCCTGTGCAACAGTTTCTTCGCCAACATTTCACCACTGACAGAATAATCAGTCGCGCGTTTCCGACAACTTGGCCATCTCGTTCACCGGATCTTAATCCGTGTGATTTTTGGCTTTGGGGACACTTAAAAAACCTTGTTTATCGAGAACGTCTGATAACCTTGGCAGATTTGAAAGAGAGTATCAGTCTGCATGTGAGATGCAGTTGAACAAGCTGTCCACAGACTTCACATTTTACATCTTCAGGAAGGGAACCATATTGAGCAGCATTCCCTGCATCGATAACGTCCTTGTTTCATGTATGCTTGGTACTTTCAAATAAAATGTGTTTAAAACGTGTTTTTGTGTCTTTTCAGCATACGTCCAGTGGTACAGCGCCACCTATCGGTGATTTCTGGAACTAAATTTTTTTTTCGTGAAATCCGTTTCCCCATTTTTTGAATAGTATGTCCACAAATTTTCAAGCCTTTACACTGAGTAGTTCGATATCCAGGGAGGTCAGAGTAGGGGTGTTTTATTTCTGGCCACCCGGTATATGTTTTTCCGAGTTGCCAACTGGAAACTGCATTTAAAATTAATGTTTACTTTGGTTTCCGTTAATAAAGTTGTTATGTTTCGTAGAATCGTGGTTATACCAAAATGATTTAACTTGCTTAATTTTGTCATATGCATTGTTTGACATCAAATATCTCTACATGTTTATCGTAATGTAAAAGATTAATTTACATGCTTATTCATTGGTTATAGATTGAGGATGCAGTGCTTTTCAAACAAACAATGATATTGCATGTTTAGGTTCTCATGCTGATCAAAAGATTTTTGATAAACAAAGAAAGAAAAAAAACAAAAACAGTATGAGTTTCTTTTACTGAGGAAGAAACGAAAAATGTTCATTTTCTTGGTGCTTTTTCATTACACCGGCGCAAATCTCGCCAAGCAGACTTTTGGGCGACGGCACAGTCATCATTTTGGCGCAGGTGCCAAAATTGCCACGACTTGCTTTTAAAACTGTGGCGGCAAAAGGTTACCAGCGGCGATATTCTGTTTGACATTGGTTGCATCATTATTGGCGACTTTATCGCCGGTTTAATGAAAAATACCATTTTCTTTTTAATGATTATGCAAGCGATCAGATAAAAGCAAAGGAGTCTTGGAGGAGAAAAATATTTTTCTTTATTTATTTCATCACTTAAATGCTCTTCTTTCATAAATTTTCATCCTAGAAATGTTCTTCTTTAATTTCCACAGCGGTCGTTGAGGAAGTTGACCACCTGTAAAATAAACGGATCATTTTACACAAAAACAGAACAGAAAGAAACAAATCATGTGATTTCCTTCCACGTACATGAATTCGACGGCACTTCGTAAGGGAAATTTTTCTTAGAGACCTTCTTTTTCGTTTTGTCGGTGGCAGCGTTGCCAGATGCCGACCTGTTTACAGTTCTGCCTGTGCTGAACAGCATAAAATTACATCCTTCTTTGCTGAGACGAAAACTCGAAATTGATTGTAAATCGATCATCATTTAATTTACCAGAAAAAAGTTGCTCCAAATATAATCTCCGTTGTTAAAATTGTTTGTTCTCCTTGAAAACTAATCAACATTATCAAAAAGAATGAAACAAGCAATTCAAAATCTGTCAGGATTTTGGAGGATATCAGATCAGCCTAGTCGGGTTTCATTTTTAAAAGCGCGAGTTAATTTCTATTTCACACACTATCATAAAATACATTAAATTATGTTTACTACAATTAATAATTATTAGAAAATAAAATTTAAAACGGCAGCAGCCTTGCAACATAACATAACATAACGCCATCCTGTGCCCCAGCTGCCTATAAAGCTAAGTTATCTAACCATTTGGATGGGCCCAGAATGGAAGGAAGGAAAATGAAAGAAAGGTTTTTAAAGAAAGATGAAGAAGACGAACCCTACAGGTATCTACAGAGAGAATCCCATCGGTGTCAAACCCTACGCGACTGCATTCAATTTTTTGATGAGGTAATAGTTAGATGGAGGGAACGAGAATACTTGAACAAATGCTGACTATGGGTTGAATTTACAGGGAAATAAGATGACTAACTGAAAAGGAAATGAATTGATAAATTAAGTCAGAAATCTGTCTGTGTCCTGTGGTTTTGTTTTCCTTCTTGAGAACTGCACTGTTAAGCACTTTTGATGTTATAATTTCGGCTCATTTTGACTGGTATTTTGGTCTCGGCTATTGTTTAGCCCTAAAGAGATCTTAGTATTTGTGAATATGATTTACTATGGAGTGGATCTTGTCGCATGAAAAAAAAAAAAAAAAAAAAAAAAAAACGATACAACTCTACTGCACCATTCTTATTCGAGACTTGGTTCGGCTATCTCATGTGCCATGAGAGAGCCAGTAAGCATTCGGTGGCATAGTGAATCGGGGATCTTACCTCCATACAGCTACAGTAAGGGTTTGGCCAGATGGAGTCTGTGCAGGTATTTTGGAAATGGGCCATATCCAGGGCTCCACTATGTTTCAGTTGACCGCGTAGCGAGAAACTTTTGGTATCATGTTGAATGTGGACCGGCCCAGCCTTACAACAATTGCACACTCGCAATTTCGTAAAATTGAACTTTCAGGGAAACACTTGCCGCTAGCTCCACATAGATTATTGGCGGACGAAAAGCAGAATGATAATTCTCAGGTAACTCCCATACATCGACATTCCTGTCGACGAATTTCTTTTCCGAATTTGATAGCAATCTCCAATTTTCATGAAACTTCTGTTCATCAACATTCCTGTCTATGAACTTTTTTCCGAATTTGATAACAATCTCTAATTTTCATGAAACTTCCGTACATCAACATTACTGTCGATGAACTTCTTTCGGAATTTGATAGCAATTATCAGTTTTCATACAGGCCCCATATTACATTTTACCTGCCAACTTCATTTGTGTTTTGAACAATCTTGTTTGCAGAAAAAAAAAGAGAAAATCATATTATTATAACGATAGAAAGATAATTTCGCAATTTTATTCCAGGACTTGAGAACCAGTATCTCTAAATCTTTCTTTTCTTTTCTATGATAATCTTTGCGTACTAAAAAATAACTAAATGAAAATCTCTTTATTCAACCGTTGTTGTTGTGTCTGATCCTAGGTGGTATACCATCTCCATGAAACCAAAGATCTCTAAAAAGTCCAAAACTAATATCGGATCCCTTAAAATATCAAAAACAGTAAAATGTAAACATTTACGAATAAGATTGGGGGATGCTTGATCTGCCTTGCAACAAGACATTTAGCAGAGATCTTCAGTCCGCGTTGGAAGCTGGGGGATTCGGTGTGTCCACTCAAAACACGAGAAAGATCCGTTTGCTGTTTTCTAGAGATATCCAGACGGTGACACCAATTAATTTGTTATCTTGGATCAAAAGTAAAGCAGCACGAAACATGTTGGGATCATTAAGCTTTTTCTGAAAGTCTTCAAATTGTCTTCAATGTTTTCAAATTGTAGCTTTCGTAATCGGTTGGGTGAGTGTCTGTAGCGCTGATCGTGGCTAATCGAATGCCCAGTGCAACAACGAGAGTGCGGTCGCCCTTTTTTTTATTGCGAGTTTAAAAATTCACAAATCTTTGTGTTGTTGTTGTTGTTTCTGATCCCAGGTGGTATAGTGCAGCCATACCACCTCCATGAAACCAAAGTTATCTAAAAAGTCCAAAAACAATTGCGTATCCCTTAAAATCTCCAAAATGGTAAAATGTAAACATTTAAGAATATGATTGGAGGAGTCTTGATCTGCCTCGCACCAAGGACATCCAGCAAAGATCATGGGTCCACGTGGGAAGGTGACTGTTTTGGTGTGTCCACTCTAAAATCCGGGTGGTGACACCATCCGGGACTCTTACCAAAGAATGACTCCATAGAGCACTCGACTCCGTGTTTTTGATGGAGGAGATTTCAAAACAAGTTAGCGTTGCATCACCATGAAATATGTCTGCCGAGGCTGTCTTAACTAAGTTATCCGCTTTCTCATTACCAATGAAACCAACGTGTGAGGAGACCCATTGAAAGTGGACAGAGTGCTCCGTGGAGGGCCGGGGAATAATGTCCAAGACATCCATGTTAATATTGTCCCCCACTTTCGCCCAGCGAGAAAGATGCTGTATAGTGGCACGACAGTTCATTAAAATTCAAATGACCCAGAAGACAATTTAAGGGAACGTGTCGATTTATTTATTAAACCATAGATAAAAACATACTACATATGATTAATTTTAGCCATCACCTTTCCCTTACCACAATCAGTACTCTCCTCTGTCATTCACACTTGTTAATGTTCACCTTTTGTCATGGACATTAACAAAAGGTGAATGACTGAAGTAAAAAGTCCGATACATTTCCTTTAGTACGATAATAAAGTACCATCGTTAAAAGGAGATAAACATGAATACGAAGTACGTAAAAACAAATGGAATAATAATTACAGTTATTCGAATAATTGTACTTATGGTTCCAAGGTACTCAGTATTAAATGCTAAATATTTAAATCTATAAAATATATCTCACTCCGTTGTGGTCGACTTCTTTCTCCGGTCGACACTTGAGTCCTTCGGCGCAGGGGCAGGAGAACAGGTATGTTCCATCTTCCTGGGTCACATCCGTTAGACAAGTGTCACCTGAAAAAGAAAACGTCGTAAAGACGTCAGCCTTTTCGCAAATAAGTGGATGATTAAATAATACTTTTTACTTAGCTTATGTTGTCAATTAATTTAGATTCATCTGTATTTTAATTGTAGCTGCCTTTGCGCTCACTAAATGCAATGACTGTTTGTTTTTTAATTTAAACTTGTTCGAAAACGAAATAATTTTTAGTTTCGTATCCGTAATTAGTTTACGTTTACTTAATTATATTTAGATTTGTTTCATAAATAGGTTTTATTTCATTTTTATGAACTTTTTGTTGTTTAATTCCGAATTAAATTTTGATTTCTATTTCGACCTCATTAGTTTCGATTTAATTTTTGTTGACTCAGGAAATGGATTTTAATTATTTTAATTCCTTTACGGATAAATTAAATACGTGTACAGTTCGTCACATGAAGACGAAACAGTGGCATTTCCTTAGAAGGGATTTAGTTTAGTTTTATTAACGTCCCGTTTTGAAGCAACACTAGGACTATTTGGGGACGGATCTCATCATTTTGAACCGCCATCAAATGACCACCTGAACTGGTACACCCGTTCCAAACTTCCACACCACACCAGTGGGAGGACGTTTGTTCCCAACTGATTTAACATGCACCAGACCCGCTTACACGGTGGTTCTTCGGTGAAATCGGGCCTCGAACCTGCAACGCTCCGGTTCCGAAGCCGGGACCTTACCACAAGGCCATCGCGACCTCCTAAGAAAAGGAAGAATTTCTGTTACAACCCACGAGACCAAAACATCAGAGTGTGGCGATGGTATTGGTGGGAATTGTGCCAATATTGAGGTTGAATTCCGCCAAGGATGTTTGGGTTCCAGTAATTTATTCATTGGCAAAAGCGAAAGATGTCAGCGGCTATTACTGGCTTATTAAGATGTCACCACAATAGCATTTTTCCTAATTTCCAAAGTTGGCGAAAAAAATCATACCAAACCTAGGTTGTCATGCCACTCTTGACTGGAAAACAATATTGTGACTGGCCTGCGATTAACATTTGTTGCGCAACTAAAAATAACGGCCTTAATACTTTATTTCCTGATGGTACTTGAAAGTACCATTTAAAATCTAACTTATATCATTAATATATGACTGTTTTTGCTAATGGTATTTTAAAGAACACAGAGAATGTAACCGAAATAACATGAAGCTCATATATATAAGATAACAGTAGGAATTAAAAATATTTAATTAATAATTAAATAAATTAAGATATTTCTGGTAATTACATTTTTTGGGGGTTCCTCGGGTTCTTCTGCAAAGAAAACTAAACTACTGGCGCAAAAATGAAGCTGAAAAATGGATGGCAACATAATTCGGTAAATAAAGGGTTAAAATCTCCATGGCACTAACGTAAAACCGGAGTGTCTAAATGCATTGCAAACAAAACCATTGAAATGTGTCCAAAGAGAAACATAGCTTTTCGAAGAAATCGATAATTGATAAGAATACCTTTCGCTATGATTTGTGATTCCCGATTTCCCCAAATCCTTCGTTGCTTCAGAGCTCCTATGAACACATTGGTCAATAAGCTCAAATTGGAGCATTAGGATACGGTTTAAAAGACTTAAGTCAGATAGATTGAATTCGCACGATCCGAGAATTCCTGACGTGATTCACGTTTAGACAAGAGACGGGGCAGAGATTTTGTATCAGTCTCACACTTTATAAGCGTAAACTTCTTTATGTTTCTCGGTCTTCAGTAGGTTGCGGCGGTTTGGTAATAAGGTCTTTGGTAATAAGGTATATTACGGCTTATGATTTAGCAGTTTGAACTTAATGTTACTACAGTGGAATTGGTGGCAAGTAAAGTCTCCAAAGATTGGATCCTACCAAAGGAAAGTTTAAATTAAGCACAATTGATTGAGGAAACGAAATGAAGCGCATTATGGGCTATTTACAAACATTCTTACAAAGACGGTCATTGCAGAACCGCATTACAAACGTAAGGATGTGTATCTCTATCATGTCTTACATTTGCATGTTAAATGCCATCAGAAAACAACTCGTATGTTTAATATCAAGTGAAGGGATTTACTTTAAACAAAGACGCATAATAGCAGATTCAAAATGCATTTCATTTTGTTAGAACGAGAGTAAAGTGCACGAATTTAGAAACTTAATGCTGAAATTTCCTAACAGTATTAAAGAATATCATCCAGCGATTAAAAAAGGCCACTGAAGATGGAAATGCTTTGCAGAAGCTTGCCTAGGGTAGTGGTAGGAGCATTACACCTTTAGAGGATCGCTATGTAGCCCTCGTGGCAAAAAGCAATTGGAATGTAACTCCTGACCTTGCAACCACTATCGGCACACATGTTTCTACAAGAACCTTCTCTCGGTGATAAATCAAGTCGGTTTGAGTAATGTTCCTGCTCACACGTCTGACGTGTTTCCCTATGCTTTATTTCAAATGCCGTATGGTGGTGCCGCATTCAATAATATGCCTGAGTGGTCATTTCTAAATCTACTTTAATCTCGAAACTTTTTAATTTCAGAAATATTGATTATATGGAAATAAGAACAAGGAACAATTCTACTCTGGATTGTTATGTTAGTTATATATTTACAAGTACGACTTTAACAAAAAGCATGCCACTAAAACGAAGTCCGTTCGTTCATAGCGAACAACACGACCCTCCGTCCGTCTGATCTCCCCCTCTGAGGGGGAGAAGGCGACCTTCGAACCCAGAATGCAATATTTGGTAAAATATCACCCTGTGTAGGGAGAACCATGTTCGATCCTTACTGTTGTACGCACGGAAGCCTGTTCGTTGCATCTCGCTTCAACCACGTCGTGAGAGATTACTATCCTACCGTCACAAGAAAAGCCCTGAGCATAGTTGCCGTAAGTAAACGAGTCTAAGCAAGGAGGGAAAAGGCATTGAAACAGACCGCAACATTTCGCTAAATGAGCGCGCTTCTTTAGGCGGGAAATTGATTTTGCTTGTGCTAATGTAAATGCATTTGTGTGACGAATAAAACTATATTGTAGATAAATTTATTGATTAAATATTTCCATAGAATTTTAATAAATTAAATCATTGCTCAAAAGGATTTAGCTGGCCTCTATTACTAACTGAATATATAACCGGCGATTCTCCTAATTATAATGATACTTCTAACCGGCTCTATTGGCGCCAAAAGAAATACTACCCTTTCCTTCACTCCCAAAATGTAATAGAATATCCTGTTTTCAAGCCGACAGACACCTACTTTTAGGGTTACTAGGGTTTTTCTCATGATGGTAAGACAGTACGCTGATGTAAGGATCATGTGGGTTGAGATATCCCAAATGGATCTAGAGTCATGTTTTCAGACGAATCTCATTTCCGTGAGACAGGTGATTCTGGCCACCAAAGGAGCACAGTTAACCCCCACCTAAAGAAAACATGCAAGATGCCCTTGCACTTCTTGTAGTATACACCCCGCCACCACTGATCGTAGCAGTATCGACAGGATTTGTTGGGGTCGACTGCTGGATGTTCTTGCACAAGCCGCAGAAGTAAAAAATATATAATATACACTATAACAAATACCCTATATAATATGCAATATATATATATACACTATAATAAATGCACATTCTCCCTACTAAATAGTTTCGTTTCTCCAGCCATTGTCTATACTTAATTACTCCGAAAATCGTAACTGTTCCTGAGCAATTGCCAAGCAAGGTATAAATACATAATGAATTATCCGATTTTACTTTTGTGGCGTCTGAATTTTGTCAGGATCGAAATCACGACCTTAAAAGTTCTTAACTACGTAACATAACCACTAGACAAAAGTGAACACCACTATCCAGCTGCTGTTACTTGCTTATTAAAATGCCATCACATTTTGACCCTCGCGAGGGCACCTGGGAATGAGGATGAGATGCTTCCGGAATGGTGGTTGGATCTCGCCAACCCGGTGGGCACAAAAATTAGTGGGGCTTGTGGCCCCTCCCATCGATGACATTGTAGGAGGTGAAATTGATAGAACCTGGGACCTTTGGGTCTGAAAGCTAGTAACATACCACTGGACAAAAGCATGCTCATGTCCCGTAGATGTTATCTGTCTTATTAAGATATCATCACAGACTCACCTCCAGTGAATTAGACGAACGATATGCGTTGTTGTTGCGTGGTAATGAATTGGTTTGTTGAGTGAGTGGTTGCTGTGTGTAGCTGTTGTGTCTAATGAGCCGTACCCATCTTTGCTTGGCGAGCGGAGAACTTTTTAGTCACGCCAAGCGTTATGGCGAGCGTGCGTGGATTGTTGCGTCAAGGAAGTCTGACGACTTTGGTTGTGGGTAGATGGCGCCACATCAGTTGCATGAAGGTTGAAGGTTCATTGTTCGAGGTCATTGTAGGAGGTGAAATTGATAGAACTCGGGACCTTTGGGTCTGAAAGCTAGTAACATACCACTGGACAAAAACATGCTCATGTCCCATAGATGTTATCTGTCTTATTAAGATATCACCACAACTTCCTACGGGGAGAGTTGTACCGTGTCCGGTGATAGCCCTTAAGACTCAACCACAGTTCCCGCCAGTGTTGCTGTAGTGGCGGTCCGATCATTGAGTCTTGCGAGGTTTTATCCGTGTGCCTTAGTGGCGGGTCGGAGATCAGTGATATGACTTACCATTACATTTTCTTCGTTCTAGTTTTGAACGCAGAAAAATGGTGTGTGTGTGGAGGGGTACCTTGAACGGGGAGAGAATTTTCTCAAATCAACTAAACGAAACCTCAACCCAGAGATTTCTGATGGTTTTCACTCAAATCTTTTTTTATGTAAAGATTCGGCGACGAATTGAAAACGAAACTCACCTCTTTGTCTGAGCTTGGTGCACGTGGGGTCGGCGATGCGCAACAGCCGGGAGCAGCACTCGTCAGACGCGCAGTCTGCCTGCGTGTGGCACTTCTTGCTCTCACACACCTGTGGAATGAAGAGGACTTTCGTCACAACGCCAAGTGAGAAGAAGTAGCAATAATCATCAAAAAATTCGACCTCGTTAGTTGGATGAATTTTACAAATAATTCTCTCACCAACTAAATTTTAAAAAAGAAAAATCGAGAATTTTATCGAGATTCAGGTACGGGGAAAAAGTTTTTCGCAGAGAATGAATTTTTAAAAAATCGATTCTAATCCTAAGGATAATTTTTGTAGACTGAAGGCCTTATCACATGGCGAAATATCGTTAGCAAACGACAACAAAAGTGGTGCCATTTGAGTGACGTCACTATCGAAGTTTCACATGATTGGTTGAATATCGTTTGCAAACAATATTTCCGGAGCTATCGTCAGCATTTTAAACTGCTAAAAGTTCACGATGATGGAAAACTTGAAGTGTTGACGATATTTCACCTTGATATATATATATATATATATATATATATATATATATATATATATATATATATATTGAGAAAGAGAGAGGGAGGGAATTGGCGATAAATGTATGCATTATTTTTCCAATAACCTTATTTTAATTGATTAAAATTATTCCTGAACTAACAATCTTAGTCATTAAAACAAACAATATTTTAACTTGTTTGGTTTGTTTTAAAAAAGGTTGCTCGAAGATAATAATTCTGGGATTTTCATCCGAAACAGCAGATGATAGATAATAGGAAAACTGTGAAAGCCGACACCAAATTTAAAAAAAGGGATAATTTGTTAACATCATGCTCTCACATGATAAAAAAAAAAGACGTTCGCAGTTCTTTTACTGGCCATCAAAATATTGTTAATATTTGAGTCTATTTTTTATGAGAACTCTAGAAATTTCCTCGCACTGAGATCTAATTGTGGAACAAACATAATTGTATTCCATTGTAGTGTACAGATAGAAACCCAGATTGCTCCAGAATGACATGTTGAATGAACAAATGCATGCTCTTATCATGGTAACTATTCATTTTAATGAATGTAGAAACCAAATTCAAAAAGTTTTATAAAAGAAAGGTTTTAAAAATCGAGAATAATAAACAAATATTCGATCTTTTCGCCAATAATCGATTTTTTTTGGAAACGAAACCCTACCTAAAATAATTTTTATACAGACTGCAGGAATTCAGGAGTTCTATTTGGAAACCGAGGCGAATAAGCGCACGAAAAGTTGCTATACTTCGGACACGGATAATATAGAATGCAGGAAAGTTGCAAAGATGTTGCTGTCGTTTCTTAAGAAGGTTGGAGAAAATATTTTGCAAATTTACGTTAAAACTTGCGAAAAATGAGCTATGAAACATCATGTTTCCCATGCATTTCTTTTTCAATGTACATTTAGGGTGAAAAAATCATTGAATATTATTTAAATACAATTAGAACTTGCAAACATGTGAAAAATCTTTAAATATCTTAAAAGTCTTCTCATCTACAACTCGAGGAGCAGATAGAAACTCTTTGCTTAAAATATATAAAGCCACGGTGCTCTCTAGATTGGAGTATGACAGCGAAATTTATGGATCTGCAAAAATTGGACCCTGTCCATCACACAGCACTCAGACTTTGTTCTGGAGCTTTTAGGACATCCCCTGTTAAAAGTCTTTATGTCGAATGTTATGAGCCTTCCCTTGATGTAAGAAGACAAATGCTGAACTATTATTTTAGAATTCAATCAAACACGAACCATCCATTTTATAATTTTAGACTTCGCCCTTATTTAAATAGACTGCAAGCGGCTAGAAAGTCGTCCACTTCGGCATTTTTTACAAGAATCCAAAACTTTCTTTCAGAAAACCAGTGACTCCGTAACTGGTAAATGACTTTCCACCTTGGGAAAATATTAATATTCAGTTTTTAAATCCATTCAACAAATCTGAGACAACAGAAGATATTTATCAGCAAATTTTCCTTCAACACAGACAACTATATAAAGACTTTCTTCCAATTTATACTGATAGGTCACAATCATCTAATCATGTCTCTTTTGCTGTTGTCTTACCAGATACAGTCCTTTCTTTTGCATTTCATTCCTTTTGTTCAATTTTTATGGCAGAAATAACTACTGTTTAATATGCATTAGAAGAAATTTCTAAAAGTTTAATATTTATACCGCCTCTCTAAGTGTTTCACAATCACTAAAATCATTTTATCTTTCTCCTCATAATCCTCTTTAGATTTTCAAAGTTCTAGAAATTTTTAACAAACTGACTTCTCGAGAATTTACCATTTTATTCTGTTGGATACCCTCTCATGTAGGAATTATGGGCAATGAGAAGGTAGACAAGGCTGCTAAATTGACAAGTATTCCAGCGATCACATCTATTCCTATAGGCGACTTAAATAAGCACACTGAAATGCTTCTTTATTCCAAATGGCAATCTCAGTGGAACCTTGAAACTACATGCTATAAAACCTCATGTACAGCCATGGTCTTCGTCACAAAATCGAAAAACAGACACGGTGTTAACTCGTTTGCGTATTGGACATACCAGATACACACATCTTCACTTGTTGCTGGATGAAAAACCACCTCTAGGCTCTCAATGTGACTGTCAAATGTCTGTCCAACATATAATATCACAATGTCCAGGTTTCAACGCTCAGCGTTTGCTATTTTTTTCTTAACCCGATCATCCCACTACATTTATTATTTGGCAAGACACCATAAGCTCCAATTCTTGCATTTTTAAAGTCTATCAAATTTTATGCACTCATTTAAATTTTGTTTTTTAAAGTTTTTTACCTGTTTTTAATTATTGCACATTGATATGGTTTTAAAACACTACATGTAAAAGAAGTTCAAACGTTTTTCGAGTTGCAACTAGTTCGGCATATTTTGAATTTCACTCTTTCGGAATAACCATTCCAATATTTCAGTACGGTGCCCAATCTTGAAAAAACGAGGGAAAAAAGTTCATTAACCACTATCTTAACATGTTAAAACTCTTCCTTCATCCCTTCACCGAATATTTCCCTTTCGTTGGTTTTCTGTTTTGCTATATCCAGCAAACAAATATTTATGACTGTTATCTTATTTAGCGTATTAAGGAATGCGGACCCAAAAAGAAATATCTAATGCTCAAACGAAAAAAAAAAAAAATGCATTTTTAAGAACCTTTCTTCGAAAATTAAGCACTTTTAAGATGTTTGAAAATTGTTTCCAAATTTAAGCACTTTTTAACACATTGTATGCGGGGCAGTTACTAATACGTTTTCTGACAATTGATACTTGAGCGCGGGTCACGTACTAGTACGTGATTGGTGTAACAACATGGTTTGTATGTGGGTACAAAAATAACGGTATACACAGGAAGCCGAATATTCTTCTCTACTACAGAGATTCTGGAAAAATGGAGACTAATAAAAAATAGTTTTTACATCAGTCAATGCGGAACGGGAAGGTGGATTTTTAAAAAAAATAAATTTAGATTGAAAATTCACTTTTTATTTATCTTGCGAAAATGAGTAAATTTTGCCGTGTACCTCTTCACAGAGGAAAATGCTTTTAATGTTACCACACATTATTAGTTTTATGATGGCTCTTTTCATTTTTTTTACAATGTAAAAATGTTTATGTATAACATAATTCGAAAAAATTAAAATTATCTACTACTATTTCTATTTCATTTTTCATACTTACGATATCAATTTATCCACTAACAAAATTTTGTTGTTGCTTACAAAAATCTTATGGTTGTTATTCATAGGTTTCAATATAAAATACGAAAGATTGTTTAAAAAAATGAACTCCTTTTCGATCTCTTGAGATTGAACTGAATAACTAACTCAATTGACGCACCCACTCCTGGTACCATTCCGCTGCGAAATGGACCCGCAACAATGTTTTAAGGACTTCTCATGACTCTAGGTACCCTGTAATTGGTCTGAATGACCTTTTAAGATTTCACTAAGGATCGGAAAGAACTTACGGCGAGTGCAGCGCCCAGGACAAAAACGACCAGGAATGCAGTCTTCATGATGGAAAATGGAGATGACGCCTCGGATTTCCCCTATGTAAGGTCCGATGGCGTGAGAGTGGGTGCAGCATGCGCAGATAAGTTCAGAGAACAGATTTCTCCGTTCACACTCTGATAAGAGGAATCGAAAACTCAATTATCTTTCCTGAACCAGCGATTCATTCTAAAGAGTGTGATAAAAAAAATCATGCAATAATCCGTTTCATTGCTTCTTTCTCAAACACAAAAAGAAATTTTTGCAGTCGTCAGGAGATTCCTACCTCAGATTTAAAAATACATATCAGTGTTTTTGATTTTTTCTTGATTGAAAAACAAAACATCGAAATCTATAACTGCAAATGTTATCAGTATGCGATTACCTAAATTGAATAAAAAAGCGATTACCTAAATTGATTAAAAATACGATTAAGTAAATTGAATTAAAAAAGCGATTACATGAATTGAATAAGAATGCGATAACATAAATTGAATAAGAATGCGATTACCTAAACTGAATAAGAATGCGATTACCACAATTGAATAAGAATGCGATTACCTCAATTGAATAAGAATGCGATTACCTCAATTGAATAAGAATGCGATAACTTAAATTGAATCGATTACCTAAATTGAATTAGAATACGATTACCTAAATTGAATAAGAATACGATTATCTAAATTGAATAAGAGTACGATGACCTAAATTAAAGAAATTCGGCATGTGATTTGGATTGTCATCAGAATTACAGATTTCTATTCAATTTTGCTTAAAATTTGCATGTGGAATGTCTGTCTGAATAAGAATACGATTACTTAAATTGAATAAGAATTCGATTGCCTAAATTGAGTAAGAATACGATTACCTAAATTTAAGAAAATCGGCATGTGATTTGCATTGTCATCAGAATTACAGATTTCTATTCAATTTTGTTTAAAATTTGCACGTGGAAAATCTGTCTGTCTGTCAAGTGCGCATGTTACTAAGAGCATGCAACGTGCATATAGATGGAGAGCATAATTTTCATAAATAATTTTAGTACACAATTTTTGCATCAATATTGTAGATACACTTAAAAATCAGTACTAAGAAAGTCTTAGTGACCTGCCAATTATTCTATTGGCATTCATCTAAAGCACTAATTTAAAACTGCTGTGAATTAAATAAATCGTTCTTAACACTAAAATTACCGATTAGTATTAATTTTGTATTCAGTCAGACGAAAAGAAAGTGCTGGAGTGCAGCACAAATGGCCTTTTTTTTTACTCTGTTTTGAAACTTTTAAACCTGTCATATTTATATTAGTACTAGCAATAACAGCACAGTGTTGTTCATGACATAGCATCCAGGAAGGAAAATTAGCCTTAAACATGTCTAGCCTCCATCCGATATGACTCTGGCGTGTTACGCCACATCAAACAAGCATAAAAATGTATTTATAAATGATCAAAAATAGCTACAAAATAATTTTACAGCACGCATACGAAAATATTTAGACTGTTAAAAAGGTTTAAAAAAATTGACCGTAGACAAAACAATCCACTGAAAGTATACAAAAGCTGTTTCAAAATTTATATTTGTTTTTTCACTTCTTCTGCTCAGTCTCAGATTTAAATGTCTTTCTCTGTCAGCATACAGGTGATTATTTCTCTCGTCAGAAGATTCATTCTATCGCCGTAATCCAATTGCAGTGCGATTTAAAGACAGACAGTTATTTTGCTCATCAAAAGACTCTCCTTCCCTAAAGTGTGGACATTACTTCTCTGATATTCGCTAACCGAACATTTCTTTCCTCTTCATTTTCCTCATCGCGCAATAAACAAAGCTTTTTGGCATTTAATGTGTTCCGGCAGAGGTTGGATTTATTTCATTCGGGCAAAATGAGATTTGAATCGCTTTTGAAACACGTAAACAAAGAAACGAATCGCACATGCATACCACAGCTCTTGCCATTTGCATATGCGCAATTTGAGGGTTTCACGCATGCGTAGAATAATGAAAGTTGCAATTATAAAACTCCCTTATTTATTTTGATACGACTTTGATGTAATAAAGCTTTCCCCAATAAATGCTCTACAAAATGGTATAAATATCACCAGTATCCGTTTGCTTGTTTCTCGAGTTTTTGTGGTTCCAACATACAGACGCTTTCAGGAAACTTCATTTTATACTGTGCATAGTAGAAGTGTGCATAGTAGGGGTACTATATACAGTAGGGGTACTGTGTATAGTAAAGAGACACCCCATTTTTTTTTTTTCTTTTTACCCGGAAAGCTCCGAGCATGCTCCAACGGTTTGAAACAGAAAAAAAGACGTACGAACCGTTAGATGACGTTGTCATATTTCTGACATCATCAACACACTTATATATTTAAAAAATCATCATCTTTAAGCTTCCACTATTGAAATTTCCATTTTAGTTGATCCCTTCTTTCTTGTTTTAACAAATTTTTATTTGACTAGAATGGTTTCAGAATAGTATAAAATAGTAAAGTAAATTTTGTAATCATTTATCATCAACTTTATGTTGGGCTAGAATTTTGAAAATTGTACACTCTCAATGGCAATATGACAATAATGTTCATCAACGGATTCTGAAATAACCACATTTTGACGATTCCGTCTCATAAAGGGTAAAGACTTGGAACGATGAGCGCCTTTCCGGTATTCACCTTTGACAAAATTTCCTCCATTAGATACTTTTTAATTCAATTTTTTTTCCACATGTATATGAGTGTAGAGCCGTTTCTGGCCGTATTTTTATTTAACTCAAAATTTTGTATTGGTACGTTTAGATCAGAGGTTCCCAACCTTTTTTGAACCAGAGCCCCCTTTTCTAGTGAATATTTCAATACCGCCCCCCCCCCACTCCAGAGAAATAAGAGCGCACATAATGCATGGTGAAAACAAGAATTAAATATATAAAAAAATTATTCATAGATAGAATATTGCTAGAATTGAAACGCTACTGAATTTCTTCTGCATAAAAAAAGTCTTAGCGAACCTGTTATAAGGACAGGCAGGGATTTTGATGATACGAAGTATTCATAATAAACTATTGCTTTCTAAATAAACAAAATTGACAATTTCAGAGAACAATCAAGCATATTTAATTATATTAAAAAGTATTTTTATTAAAATTTAAAGACATTGAATCTCTAACTAATGAGAAGGCTGAATTTGATGCGTTTTAAGGAGCTTGTTAATATCAGACTCGATTTCACTTAAAAAGAATCGTAAGTCGCCGAGTTCAATAACATGGAGCCGATTTCTCTTTTTCGTTGTCAACGTTGCTACAGCACTAAATCCCCCTTCTGCTAAATATGAAGAGCGGAGTGCTGTCAGAAGTCGTTGAACAATCGACCCTAATCCTGAAAACAGTTGTGGAATTGACTTCTGCAGCCAAAATTCTTGAATTTAATTTTTAGATCCTCATTTGTCGTCAGTTCTATTAGTCCTTCTTCTAACTGAGGAGACCCTGCTGTTTTGACGTTGGAAAAAAGATCCCAAACCCAGTCTGGTATGTCCATGTTTAAAGTCCTGGAGTCGTACCTTAAAGTCATTTTAAACTGTATTTGGTTGATTTTTCACGCCCCTCCGTGCCATATCAACGCCCCCTAATTTTCTCTGGGTCTTTTACTGCTTTCCTGAAAGTCTCAAATGCCCACAAGGGGGCGTTATTGCCCACGTTGGGAACCTATGGTTTAGTTGAAATGGTAAAAAAACTTTCAGGAGCAGTAATATTAAAATTTTATAATATTATTGAATATTATGACCAAGAAACAGAAAATGGAGAATTATTTATTTCTGCTCTATTTAAAATATCATATATTTTAAAAATAATATTTATAGTATTTTTATAGGAAGTTCTATATTTACAGCAATTTCTTAAATGAAAATAAAATGTTTTAAGCATAATAAACTCTCGATTATGTATTGCCGTTGATCTTAAAATATTACCTAAAAAATTCAATAACGTACAAAAAAAGATCTACTGGATTTCAAAATATTCATTATAAAGAATTATTAAAGCTTTAAACACTAAAACGCTGGAAACATAAATAAAAGGAACGACAAAAAAGATTTTTAATTAAATTTATTTTAAACCATTCATTTTACTGCAGGTTAGCCATCGCATACATCAACGATCTGGCGGCCCTGTTGTCTTGCGGGGCCCAGTCCTGGGCCCCGGCCCCCAATTACTACACCTGGATGCGTCAGATGAGGGAGGATATTCAGCCGCAGGTGAGTCTCAACACTTTCTTTAGCATGTAGGGGGTGTTTTTTGAACTGACGGTACTCAATTTAGTTTAGTTACGAGAGCTATTTTAGGACGGACCTCGTCTTTTTGAACCACGATCAGATGACGAGGACGACACCTGAGCTGGCACCCGCCCTTCCAACTTCCACACCACATCAGCAGGAGGACGTTTGGCTCCGATGGATTTAACGTGCACCAGACCCCCTCACACGAAGGTTCTTTGGTGGAATCAGGTCTCGAACCTGAAACCCTCCGATTGCGAAGCCGAGACCAGGTACCACCAGGCCACCGCGGCCCCAACCACCATGTTGGAAACATCTCATCATCAATTACGAAGTGGTACGGTTACGGTACTCGGAGACCTCTGTAGTTCGAATTATCAGTAGCAAAGACACCAAATTTTGTAGGGGTCTATTGAAGACATGGGAAAAAGGAATATATATATATATATATATTTTTCCCATG
>JAPMOQ010040526.1:391632-416689 GCA_026543055.1 Argiope trifasciata
ATCTGGTTAATTGGACCAACGGATAATCGGACCAGCCGCTTATTCGGACCGAATCTTAAAGAACCGAAACAAATCCTATGTATATAAGCCTAATGTTATTCGCTTATTTAAACCAAAATTCCGTTTAAACGGACCAAAGAACATGACAGGGAAAATGAAAAAGAAGCCACAAGTCACCTGTGTACAGCAGGAAGTCCGAAAGGGAAAAGAACCAGTGGGACGTGAGGAAGCACTTTGTTTCTTAGAACGGGCAGCTCGGTAGCCGCGAGGAATCATTGCTTCTCCACTTTTCGGGGAAATGAAACCCCTCGTAAACAGATTTCTTCGGAACACTTTAATCAGTCAACTGTGCGTGTCTTGTCTCCCCTGCCAAAATGCCACGGCGAGACTTGACGTTAGCTGAAAAAATTGGTTTCCTGGATCAGATCAAGCAACCACCACCAAAGACGAGTCAACGTCGGTTGGTGGCAATGACTACAATTTTGCGTTTGATAAAACAAGAGAATGAGCTGCGAAAATGTGAAGGACGAAGAGGAACTTCTCAAAAACAGAAGCATGAAGGCAAGGATCGAAGAGGCCCTTAATGAATGGTTTGCCATTGTTACTGAACGAGCTGTCCGAGTAAGCGGCCCAATGTTAAAGTGCAAAGCAGACGAACTCGCTAAAAAGCTGGGCCACGATGATTTCAAAGATATGGACGGTTGATTGTCTCGATGAAAATCTAGATATGACAAAATTCAAGAAAGCACATGGCGAGAAAGAAAGTGCTGATGGTGCAGGTGTTGAAGAATGGAAATCAACAAAACTACCCGATCTTCTTGAGAAATTACAGCAGATGACATCTACAATGCCGATGAAATCGGGCTGTATTACCGTGCTACACAAAACGGCTCCTTAAGTTACAAATATGTTACACTCTCTGGCTCCAAAAAAGCGATGGATCGAGTCTTGTGCTGCTCAAACATGTCAGGATCGGACAAGAGGAAGTTGTTGTTATGGGAAAAAGCGCCAAGCCTCGCTGCTTTAAGGAACTTAGAATGGGCAGTTTACCAGTTGTGTATCGTGCAAACAGAAATGCATGGATGGCCTCTGAACTTTTTAAAAAATGGTTGAAGGATTGGAACAGAGAGCTACAACGCCAGTCGAGAAAAGTGCTGCTCCTTCTCGACAATTGTCCAGCATATCCTCATTTAGATTCCTTGAAGAACATCCACCTGGAATTTCTACCTCCCAGGACCACAACTTTGGTGCAGCCAATGGACATGGGCATCATAAAAAATTTGAAGACCTTTTATCGTGAAAGGTAATTACGTCCTTGGAGCAATTGAAGAAAGATTGCTGACCTCATTATCAACGGCTAGAGAAGTCAGTGCAAAGGTCAACATCTTACAAGCAGTTAAATTTTTGGCCGATAGCTGGAGAAATATAAGCAGTGAGATAATTCAGAACTGGTTTTCTCACTGTGGCTTTAAGCATTTGGTCTTGGAGATGGATGTGGACACGCTGATTGAAAGTGAAAATGGTGAGGAAAATGTGGAACTTCAACAAGTCGAAAATTACGAAGAATTTCTATCCATCGACATCGAACTTCAAAGATACGATGAAAATGAAGATTATGACGCTGAAATTATGCTCGAATTACAGCAAAACACACTATAGCATAAGAAGACCAGGAAATTGATGATGACGCCCCAAATGAGTTGGTGCAAGTGATAACACAGGATGACAGGATATGCATTGAATCTTCGCACCGTTATTTCATGCAGGAGGGAAATGAAGGCACTCCCATTGCTGCGTTAGATATTTGTAATGATTTTGTTCAAGTGCAGCCCGTCAACAGAACTCTTCAGATTCACACTTGATAAGTTCTTCAAACATTCACTGGAATTTTATAAGAACTTTTTTTTAATTGTGCTTCGCATGCTGAGAATCATGTAGGTCACTTCGAAGAATTTGTTTGTAAATTTATTTTTCAATGAATAAAGTTCATAAGCAACAGTAGTTCTTGTTTGTATGTTCGTCATACGCGTGCGCCGCGCAATAAAGGTCATAATGACATTTTAATATGTGACGTATAGCACGTCTCGTCTTGTAACATAGAGCATGTTCGTGTAATCGGACCAGCCGGTTATTAGGACCAAAACGATCGCGCCCTGATGTGGTCCGATTAACCGGAATCGACTGTATATCCAATAAACAAATATTTATGATTGTTATCGAATAAGCACATTCATCGAAAACGGAATATCTTATGCGGGAAAAAAAAGAGAATATCTTCTTTGCATTTATCAAGAAATTAAGCACTTTTAAAGACCTTTGTTCCAAAATTAAGAACTTTTAAGGTGCTTAAAAATGATTTTCAAATTTAAGCAGTTTTTAATGCCTTTTCATGACGCTACGCAACCCAGAGGTGCGTAAAAGTATTTATCTACATGGAATATAAAAGCGATTCATGTCCCCATGTTTTACTGCCCTTCAATATAGTACAACTTGCTTCCAACAATATGGAAATCGCAGAACACCTGTAACAGCGCCTGTTCTGTTGATAGTCGAAATGGACTGATCTAACACCGCAAGAATCTGGACTGTCTACTGTGGAGGAACTCTATGCTTTAGGATGACACCATCACATTCGTACACGAGAATCAGCATAACTTTCACATTGCTGGGGTTGTGAAGAAATTTCGAATGTCTTGGTGACTCGTAATGACAGCATTCGTTTGACTGGCGTTTCAATTTTGGCTGGTACGATCAGGCCCAAATCTCATCCAGTGAAATGATACTGCTGTACAACCTCTACTGTTACACTTTCAATTTCTATGCAGCTTTGTTGTTTTGAAAACATCCTGACAACACTCACTTTAGACCGCAAGCTAATACAAAGATCAGTTCTTCATGTCACTCCACATGTGCGTGACGTAGGAAGGACGAAACTTTTTGCTGAGAGGTAAGGTAGGTTCAACAGTCTACCGTAACAAATCCTGTCGGTACTACTATGTTCTGTGGTGGTGGGGTAGTTGGCTGTATACAAGAAGAAGGTAAGGTATGTATGTATGTAGCTAACGTGTGGTATACGTGATATTCTTTGATTTGGTTGCGTGGCGTTTTTACAACAGTGTTGTCAATATTAAAGTTCCAACTCCCGTATATACATACAAGGAGAAAGTGAACTAAAGTAGGAATTGTGAAAAAAAAAAAGGACATTTTTTTCAGCTGTGTGCTCCAGAAAAATGAATTTACTTTCTTAGATCACTTAAAGGACCCACTATAAGTACTTTATAGGCAATGAGAAAAGGCAATTCTTGAAGATTTTTAAAGTATGATAAATTCCAGGCAAATAATATCTGGCAGTGCACAGCTACAAAGTATTTCCTGTCGATACTGTTGCGTTCAGAGGTGGCGGGGTGGTCGGCTGTATGCAAGAAGAAGCTACAAAGTATTATAATTTTAAAATGATAAATTAATAAATGAAAGCAAAATAAATACGCCTGGCAACACATTAAGAAAGTCTCACTTTATTTAAAACATAAAAGAGATTATAAAAAAATGTATAAAATTTATGGGTGCCCATTGTGGTAATAATTTAAAATTAAAACAAATGCACATTATACTTGTATGAGAATGACAGAAAGCCCACATGAAAAAGAGAGTATGTAAATATAGTAACATTTGGTTTAATTGCAATGATTTAATTAAATAGTAGATCTCATCATTTAAGAAAAAGATTATTTTGCCAGGAAAGTTACTTTTTTCCCTAAATCTGATCACTGACAGGTGAAAAGAGAAAAAACACTTGATTGTGAGCATGTAGCTGAAAAATAAATGGACATACGTGAAAAGCCATTTAACCTACCACTGAAATTTTAATGGGAAACGAAGAACATCCACCGTGCTACTCATATAACATAATAAATAACTCTTATTCTTTCAGATCTTCACAAAAATCAATGAAATATTAATGTTCTCATGTAACTTAGAAGTGCAAGGAAAACTGTGTCCAAGAGAAACCTGCAGGGCTGTAAACTAAGATTCGTAATGCGATTAATCTTTCGTGAAGATGATCGAAATGTAGTCGTAAAACACTGAAGCCATCCATGCCCAAACAGAGTATTTAGTCATTATATGTAGGTAGTGCTTATATGTGCTACATATAAAATGTATCATTTAGTACTTACATGTGCTACATATAAAAAATATTTATTCTTTAAATATAACCATAGTCTCTTTTTCATAAGGGCACATTTTAAGACAATGAAATATATAAGCAGCTGTGATGAGCATCAGAAGGAATATTGAGAAAGATTCCTGGTAAATGCTTCATTATTCATATTATATATATACACATACTATCTACCGATAAGTATTTGAACACCCATGCAAATGAAGATATCTGAGGCCCTGATCTACATCACGCCTTCTGTACTGAAATACTGTATAGGATACAACATGTAATGAAATTCAGAGCTGTTTGATTTCGAGAAAAGCGTAATTGTCAGATACCAAACAATTGGCTGATCCTCAAGTGGCATATCTAGTTAGTTACACTTTCCAAAATCGATTGGGGCTTTTGTGATTAAGAAGTGTAAGGTGAGTAGTGATTGTGGGAATGTGTTTCGATCCAGCAGACACATAAATGCTGTTCAAAGAAATTTCAAAATCAAATGGCCCACATACACCAGGAATTCCAGCAACTTTAATGGACTGTTGTTTCGATAAATACCATCTGCAAGGAAGCACATTTGCTTGATTTTCATGGTCCTGCTACCACTCATAAGCTTTTGATTAGAAAATTCACCTGCTGCTTCAGTTGAATTGGTGGAAGGTGCATCAAAATTGAACCATAGATGAGAAGATTCACTGGAATAATAAATAACGGTTCAATCAGATTGTAGAATCTGGGATTGACATATGCATGATGAATGTCATTTTTTTTAACTGTGCCTAAAGTTTGGCGGAAGTGGAATTATGGTCTAGGGATGTTTCTCGTGGCATTGACTGGGATCATTCTCCACAATTAATGTTAAGCCTAATGCTGACTCCACTATTCTAGACAATAATGTGTTTCCCTGCACTGTGGCAATTTTTATGGGTCAAATTATTATTTCCAAGATGATAATGGTACTTGTCATGTTACAAGGTCCACCATGGTTTGGTATAATGATAATGGAATGAACCGATGGCCAGTTCAAAGTCCAGATTTTAATCCAGTAGAAAACCTTTGGGATGAGTTTGGTCATATAATTAAGAGTTCCAGCAACAGTCCAAAATAGATGAAAGAACTCAAATGTCTTCTGCAAGCCGAATGGAAAAAAATATTACAGTCCACTATCGAATCACTTTTGGAAATCCTACCATGGAGAGTTAAGGCTGCCTATCAACTATTGAATATGAATAGATAATGTTTATCTCTTTAATCGCAGGTCAAATTATCTATTGGTAGATAGTGTGCATGTATATTATTTATATCAGGCTTCCCACATATAAATATGATTTAATACATGAATTCAACAATACAGTTTGAATAATGATTATGATGCTGAAAAAGAGAAATGTTCTACAAAGTTGGCTTGGCATCAATCCTAGGAAAGATAAGTGGTTACGTAAATTTGTATCCATACAATTGGGAACCAACTATTAAAAACAAATGTTGGAAAAAGAAGCATCAAGTGAATAAGAATCTACTAGATCATTAAAAACATATTTCATCAAAAATTCTATCAGGAGCTTCTTTTGGGATGTGACAACATCTTAATAAGACAGATGGTATTATATAAAATATCCATTATTCTTTTCTTAAGTTTTCAAATAACAAACATTTCAGAAAAACCTTACATCTACTTTTCTCACAACCTTGCGAAGTTAAATTTGAGTCCCTTATGCACTAAATATTAAAATGTTTTTCTTTTCTTTCTTTCTTCCTTTTTTTTCTATTCTTTTTGCAAAAAAAATATTGCCGGATTTTTTCAAAATCAATTATTGCATTAAAAACATAGTCTGTTATGTAACAAACCTGTTTTGCATAACAGATTACACTTTTAGGAAGAGTTTCTGTCATTAATTCAAATTTCCTTTATCCCTTATGCAACTACTTCCCAATCTGCCATAGAGGACATATTTGAAGGATTAATATGAAGGCAATGGGATTTTTTGGCCTGTTATGAAATGAAATGCTGAATGTTGTCCCATGCAATCATAAGTAAGTGGCTTCTTTGGAAAAAGAATCTTCTTTTGTTAAGACCATCTCACAAAACCAGACATACAATAAAATTAACAAAAGTTTAAAATAAATTTTTACTTAATTGAATTTGACTTTGTTTTGTCTTTACATAGTAATTTTGGCATTCCTATGAAGTACATGTACACAATAAAAAAATCAGCTTCCAATAAAAAGTAACAGATGATATAAGAAAATTACAATTAAAAATTGCTTTAATCTTTAGATTTTATAATTATAGACATTGAAGCTGAAAATAACATCTTTTAAATTGTATGGGTAACTGAAATTTTTTTTAAAACATTTCTTGAACTAAAAAATAGTTAAACAGTTCAAATAGTTGGTTCACAATTGCATAAATACATTCACTCATGTTTTAGTGAAAAAAATTTTTAAAAAATTCAACACATTATAATCCAAAACTTCCTTTATAGCTGCAATCTATATTTCATAGGTAATTAGGGAATTATTTAAATGTACAAATTTAAATTATTCCCTTATTATTTTACCTAACCAAAAATAGTATAAATGTAAATGAAAAGAAAACATTGATTCATGGTCCTCTTTATTTTTATAAAATGAGTTTAAAACTCTGAATGGAATGTAATTATATAAATAGAACACTCACACAAAAAATGCCAACGGGGTATCCAAAAATCCCTTAACAATTGACATATCTCATGGTCAGTTATAATTAAAGTTTGGGATACACAGCACTAATATATTTCAGGTACACTGTTGATAAAAGAGAAGTTTATGCAAACCCCTCAATAAAGGCACAATATACAGAGTATATTTGGGTCATGTTATATCCTGAATTGAACACCCCAAATCACTTAACGATTTCATTTAGTATCCATAACTGCAGAAAGCATGGCAAGAAATTGAGTACAGTCTTCATGTAACCAATATTTTCGTATGGAAAATTAATAGGTTAATATGGAAAACATAAACAACCATTACTTATTTTGTAAAGGTTTTCATAAATGTTCTCAAAATATGGAAATGGTAAAGGGATTTCTGGGTATCCGGTAGCATTATTCATTGCTGTTGGCACTATGTTGCACAGCACAATAAAGGTGAAAACAAATATAAGATAAAAATTACAGATATTATTGGTTTTAGACACTTCATTAAAAAAATCTTGCAAGTAATTTGATAATCATAGTTATTTCCCTGAGCTAGAAATTGATTAACAACTTTCTATTATAAAGGCTCATAAATTCAGTACATGTAAAACTGTTTACGGCATAAATGTGTTGTAAACATTTGACCTTTTTATTATGATATTTATTTCTAAAACACAAGCTATTTCCATCAAATGTAAATAATTTTTAAATAAACTACAAAATTAACATTTTTTAAAAATGAATAATGAACATGAAGTTTGCATTAGTTTATAAGCTTATAACAAATTCCATTTTTATCCTACATAATCTGAAAGACTTGGTTAATTTCCAAACATAAACAATGTTCCAAGTTTTACTTTTAACAAAAAAAAAAAAAAAAAAAAAAAAAATGTGCAAATTCAGGACATGAATTAATATACAAACTTTAATATCAAATGTGCATTTTACCTGTCCAAATAATAGAATTGATGATGATACTTGGTGAGCACAAAGCCTTCCACTGATTGCACTAAAACAAACACATGCCGAAACCAGTCGCTGACTCTACTCTTAAAAAACTTTTTAGCACTAAATAGATGGCATATAGCTATAAATATAGCCAAAGAATCAAAAATTCATTTTTGATTGAAATGCCATTCAATAAGTTTAAAAAATGTTCTATGAAACCAAATCAGTCATTTCTTTTTAAGATGCTATTGGACCCAATTTTCTACAAATCAAGATTACAGAGAACCAATCTTTGGAACTTTGCAGCATCTAATCATGGGATGTATCTACGAATATTAATTTCTCTTTTAAAGACATATTAAGGGAAGAGTTCATGCCATATTAATTTGTGGTAATGAATCAACAGAAATTAATATAATTGCTAGTACTATTATAATTTTTTTTAAAGTTTAAACATAACATCACTAGTATAGTTCTGTGTTCTCTCTTGGAAAAACAATGAAGAAACACAATAAAATTACCTAGGTAACTAATTTTATTACAAGTATGAGTGACAATAACATATTAGAAAGCTAATGAATAAACTTCTTTTTTAGAAGCATGAAATACTTTGTACTCACCAAGTATAAAAAGGATGGGCTTTTGTAAGCAACATCATGTTGGAAATTTAAAAAAATATTGCAGAAAAAATTTCCTCACTGTTGAAGGAATCAAAATAATTATTAAACTGCAGGAAAGAAGTAAAATTTTCAAAAGTGGAAATAAATAAGATGAAATAATAGTTCACTTTTTAACACAGCAGTATAGGTAAAAGAATATGCATGAATTATATAATGATTTATAAATAAAAGAACATTTTTTTAACCCTGGATTGGAAACATCATTGGCATGGCTTTAAAATGAAAACTTAACTCTTAATATATGAGTGGTCCATTTTATAAACACAGGAACTAATCAAAAATAGTTATTATGCATTAAAATAATAATTCCAAATAAATTATTTTATTCTTAAAAATTGCATTAATCGAGCGTCGATCTTTTGCAAACTGAAACAATCATGATGCAGAGGACCAAACATAATTTTCTTTCTGGATATTTTCATTAATATAACTTGTTTGAAGAATTTATAAACAGCACAATATGAAACAAGTTTTATATTCAGTTGAACTAAGTTTATTTAAAATTATAAGAATAATTTAGAATTATTGTCCTGATTAAAAATGATTACATTTTGCTCATACACATAGATGGGAAGAAACATAGAAGGAAGCATCAAGTATTTTTTTATTCTAGCAAATTCACTCAAAATTTTATTTAGTTATTATTAAAAATTTAGCAGATTTTCATTATTCTGCATGATTATTAGAACACAGAAAACATACAGATGGCAAAGAAAAGTGTGTTCATAACCATTCTCTGGATATATCTTCAACACTATTTTTATTATCAGATATGACAGCTAATCATGAACAGAAAAAAATCTGATAAAATAATGTGTCAAACAAACCAAGAATTAAAATAGGAATGACTAATTGAGTAATAAAAAGATACAAAAAGTACATGGAATTAATGATAGCAAGATTATTAAATAAAAGAAACTTAACTGATTTCAAGAATAAAATTTGAATTGAAGAAGAAAAGGTGAATTCCATAAATACTGAATTCTTCATTCTCATAAAAATGTGGAATGTCTGTATTACACAGAATGTTGTAGAGACCCATGTTAAATATATAAAATAAACAGACTATGCAGATGCATTTGGAAAGACACAAGTAGTGGCCAAATCTTTTAATATTATTTCTTACATCTTCAATTCAAAGTATATGTTTAAAGATTATTTCAACACCTCCTTTGCCTACAGCAGAAAAAGAGATAAAAAGAAGAAGAAGAAACTTTTTTATTGAAGTCAGCATTATTATCAGAGAAAATGCCTAATGATCAGTTGTTATGGATGCAAACAAAATTTTAAGTTACCAGCTGCACAGTAATCCTTTCCATCCCATGGTCGTTTTCATAAAAGTGAATCAGGACAATAGATTGAAATGCATGCAAAGGCTATTTTGGAATGGATTTCATCATCATAGATTGGGGTCAGATAATGAAAATGCACCCCTAAAGCAGCAATGTCACCTCAGAGAGTGGGTAAAATCATCACTGTTCTACACTTCCAATCCAGGGTTTTTAATTGCCGACAGCACCTCTCACAAGAATACAGAACCCAACATGTACAGATCACTAATAAGTATCATGGAGAATATTCAGGTAGTTGATTGATCTTATTTTTTTCCTCTTCTGAATCATCCCGAGCAATGAAAAGGGTATGGCCATATCCACAAGCAACATTATGGACATGAATTCCATCGAGAGGTTTTACTTCCTGAGGAGTAGTTGATGATTTTGGTCTAGTCTCACCATAACCCTTAGAAATAAAAGTAAAGCAATATTTATTAAAGTCAAATCTCATTTATAGCATAACTTTTTAAATAACATTTCTACACAATATGTTTTTATTTGTAATGGGTGTTGTATAATTATGATTTTATAGAAATTGAATGCATTTGTAATGACTGGATGGACAAAAATATAAATTTATAATTGATTTCAGAATACACATTCTAAAATTGAAAAGATGCTACTGATACCTGATTCTAAGAATGCTATTTACTGAGTTATGAGATTCAATAAACCAGAGTCTTGTTTGTGAATTAAAATTAATGTTTTATTAAAGTGACTTTTAAAAAAATCTGCTAGCAAAGATAAGAATAGATTTTTTTTATCCATAGGTTATACATTTAGAAAATGCTCTTTTTTTCATATCTTAAAATATTCTTTCAAATTTCAAACATTTACCAAAGATATAACTGATTTATTAAGTCTGATTATTTAAAAAGAAGCACAATATGCACCACAGGAAGTGGATCTTTCTATCTGTACAGAAAATGCTATAATTTAAATAAAAATATAGGATATAAATTATTTAAATCCAGGGACTACCAACAATGTTTTTAAAAAATCACTTAAAGATTTTATTTCAAGCTCAAATGAAGATCAGCAATCACACTATCATACTTATACACATTTAAACAAATTTGAAAAAAGTACTATCTTGATTTGCTTCAAGTAATTAATGTCTCATTTCCTAACTACAGAAGCATATTAATTATTACATGTATCTTGCAGATAATGCATTTATTTTGATCATATGAATCACAATCCATGCGAAATCTTTTACATTTTTAAGACTGTACCTCAATGACTATCCTGGCCATATAAATGCAAAAGTCATAAAGTATGACCTACTAATAAAATAAGTTGATTGACCCTATGTTTATGATAGTTATTTTTTATGAACAGTTTACTGATATTTACTGAACTACATGATGAAAGACTGATGAATTCAGATTTATGTTCATTCATGGGAATCTCAGAAAAAGAACAATCTCGAAAATCAAAACTGGTCTGATCTATAAAGAAATAATAGAGTGACAGAGAAAAAATAGTGAATTTTGAATTTCCACATTACAGAATCAAGAATGATATTGTTTCATTTTTGGAAGCTATGATTATAATCTTATATTCTTAAAATCTTTAGGCATTAGCGTTTTTTTTTAAATTGCGTGGGGAAAAAATTAGGAAACTTTAAATCCCACATATTTGTCCAGATTTTATAAAAATTTTCTGCACTTCTCTGTTTTTAAGACGATTTTCAAACTCCTAATGTTTTTGCAGTAGCATGGCAACCCTGATTTCATTCTAACATGCAATTCTCCATTGTTACTAACTCTATCAACGGTCAAATATTTTTTTAATAGAGTTACCAACACTTTAGTGCACAAATGGTGGCAAATTCAAATCAAATAAATTCAGTTATATTCACTATGTAATTGTCCAATTGATGCAAATACACACAGAAAATACTAGGAGGAATCACTGAATATTTTTAACCAATGCAGAATTTTTTTTAAATGTTTATTATATTTTAATTTCATACAAGTTTCATTTGAAAAGCCTTATTAAAAAACTTCGTATCATAAATTATTTAATAACACTTTAGTCAGTAGTATAAGAAAAAATAATGGTTACACTGCATTCCAGTTCATTAAAAGAGGTCAAAAACACAATCTAGATATAAAACATATCTAGAATATAAAAACCACACCAATTTTATTAAATAATCAAATAAAAGAGTGTTTCACTTCAGAGATTTTTCTAAACACTTTTAATTTATTCAACCACAACCAAGTCCATAATTCAGAATCACATGGAATCCAAACTCCAAAGTAACAAAGTCATCTGCAGAATTATCACACACATCTTATATGAATTAATCAAATATAAGATTAAAGAATTGTCATAAAGCAATGTAAAGAACATTCCATACTTTAAAAAAAAGGTCTATCTCTTTCTATCAAATATTCAAATTCATGTTGATATTATTCAAGTCGTCTCAGGCAATCAACTGTTTTGTCATATTGATTTGATTCGATTTCAAACAAATAATTTTTTTAAACTTTGTATTCATGATAATACCTAATTACCTGACATTCAAGTCATGTTATTTTAATTGTCTTTATAAGTTCTGCACATGAATTTTTCTAATGGCAGCAATCTTTTAAAAATATGTAACTATCCAATTTATCTAAATTTTGTGATATTGCTATTTCTTTTTTCTTTATTTGTCTTCTAGATTACATAAATATTAAACAAATCTTTCTTCTTTAGCTTTCAACAATGGAAGAAAATCCCATGATTAAGTAATTGATGAAACGATGAAAATGATTTGAATTTCAGGATAACAATGTAATCTTTTATTTAAAAAATATATTTATTTATTTCAGAAATTGCCAAAATTCAAGAAAAACTTGCATGAAAATTAAATTGGTATCATTATAAAGTCCCTTTTTTTTTCTTTTTTTTTTTTTTTCAAAATTTTGAAACAGTGTAAAATTTAACTTTATGCAATGATTTTTTGGAAGTTAATATGTGCAAATACTAAATTCATCTTAATTTTTATAATTAAGATTTGAATCAAAATTTCAAAAAAAAAAAAAATCCCCCTCCAGCTATTCATGTGCCAAATTTGGTGGTTGTAGGTCAAGTGTTCTGATCTGCAGGGTACCAACATACTTATTCACCTTTAATATTCCTATTAATTATTAAAATTCCAAAGCAGTAATCATCATTTTAATACTAAACATAACAGAATTAACAATTATTCAACTTTATTAGTATTAGTGAGGTCAATCATATACAACAAAATTTAAATTATTTTAATCAATTAACTGATAACTAGGCTTCAAAAAAATAAAGATGCCTTTTTGATTTAAAAAAAAAAAAACCTTTAAAATCCAATGACATCAATAAGTAAATGAAAAATCTAATCAAAAATTCCATCTATAAAAAAAGTCAAATATAACATGTGAAATAAAGATGTGTAAAAACCACATACCAATTCTCCGTAAGTAGGACTTGGACCCCAAGAAATGACGCTCTCGTCCGCAACACAAACAATACTGCAATTGGAGCATCCAACATCACGTACCTGCCAACCCACAAGATCTTGCACAGGCTTGGGATACATTGTTGCCTCACCAGTTCTCTTATTCTGTCCCCAGAAGAAGAGTACATCTGTAATAAAACATTTCTCATATCACCGCTTCAGAATATAGTGCTGTATATATATATATATATATATATATAAATGTGTGAGTGTGCGAGTGTAATGATATTTTTAACATCTAATTTAAATCCAAATGACTTTCTAAAGCTTTATCTTAATTTAGCCCATAGTAATTTCACTTTAAAATATTCTCTTATTTCCATTTCTCTACTTAATTACTTCAAGATATGCTTCGTTAAGTTCTTTAGTCAGCGATTCTCACTCATATTATATATATATATAACAAAATGACTGTGGTACAAATTTAGAATGTTTATCCAATCACAAAGAAATTTTATTTTAAAAGTTTAATAGGAAAATACTGTCAATCTACCAAAAATTAACTTTCTTACGTTTTTAGTCTTGGAAAATTTCCTCTACTCAATATATGCATAATAAAAATGAATACACATACTATAACTAACTGTACCATAATATCAATTACCAAATTATCTGTGTTCTCATATCTTTTATATAAAAGCAGAAAAGATAACAAATAATTCATAATAACATCCAATAATAGAACATTTAAAAAGCTATCTTAAGTCTAAAAAGAATAATTTGTCAATGCACGTGAAATTCAAAAACTGTATAATTAACCAAAAATAAATTAAACAAATAAGAAGTAATAAGACATTCTCTTACCAAGCTCATTAATTGCCATGCTGTAAGTACCACCAGCAAAAACTTTTTTCACGCCACTGACATTCCTCGGGCCATCAAATGCCTTGATTAATCTCGGGACTTTCTCATCCTTTTGCTCAGCGTGGCCTAGCCGCCCATACCCACCAAATCCAAAAGAGTAACAACGCTTTTTGGTATCAATAGCAACCTAATGTATAAATTTGCATATAAGTAAAGCAATGGGCAAAAAAGAGATGTTGACAACATCATTAAAAATTCTTTGAAGTTTGTTTCTTTTTTCCAATTAACCCAGAAGAAAACCACAAGTTTACAGAGCATGACTTTTAAGAACTCAGGATATTATACAAAACTGGTCTTTCGAATCAAGATGGAAGGAACCAAAGGTGTGATATATGATATGCTTAGGAACACAAATTTTAAGATTCCATGACCAATGAAAATAACCCGTGGATCAGAGAAGATAAAGTGTTTATATTTACAGAAAGTAAAAGAATATAAACTTTTGGTAGATTCAAATTAAATGCCTATTACTCCAAATTATTATCAACAACCGTAATTTTGAAGCTAACCAAATAAATATAAGAGGTGAGGAAGAATTAAAGTACATTTGGTGGTATCAGGAATATAAATATCATTTATTCCACGAATCTAACCCTTTCCGCCAAAAAAATTATAAACAAAAAAGTTCAGATAGAACTCACTCCAAATAATAAAATATTACTCAAGTACAACATACAATTAACAAAATTAATTTATTAATGTTAGTATGCAGTATAAAGTAAGAAAGTTCACATTTGCAAAAAAATTTTAAATAATAGATTGTTTTAATAACATGAAATACATCTAATTGTATACTCTATTGCAGTGGTGGGGAAACTTTTTTTAAGACGGGCCATTTGTAATAACTAGACGATCGTAGCGGGCCGAAGAATAATGCTTAATCGTTAAAAAGTTTATGTGTTCTATAAACATATACATATATTATTACATACACTTATTATTTTAATAGTAAAAAAGCAAGAGGTAAGAAAATTATAAGCACAAAATATAAAATGAATTTAGTGTAGTTCTTGATGTGAAGTATTATCACTTTATTTTCTGGTGTCATTACTGGTTGATGGTGCTTGAGAAAAATGAAATTGAGACTGTTTTATTCAAATTTCATCATAGTCCGGTTCCATTTGCGAAGCACAAATTCTTAAAACTGATGAAAGGTGCTCATCTGTAATTCTGTTTCTTAAAGTTTTCCTAAGCTTCTTTGTTGAAAAGATTTGCTCGCATATATAAGATGAGCTAATGCTCTTGCGCGGGTGTTTGTTGAGGCAGTGGGAGTTTCGGGGATTACACAAACAATTACTCGAGTCACAGAGGGTCGTTGCAGATGACAGGATTAAGTCGCTAACTAACTGATCTTCGGGCGGCCTCGCTTGTATTTATACCTACCTGCAAGGATTGTTCGGGAATTGGAGTTTTGCGATTCTTTCGGAAAAACAGAGCAATGAATCGAAAATGCGAGAGTGTCTGGAAGTTTCGAGCGAAGAGGAGTCAGCTGTTTGGGTCGGATGGATTTGTCCAGAATACTATTGTGTTTTGAATATCGCCGCAGGTAGTTTTTATGCGGGTCATCACATTACGAAGTAAGAATGGGTTCAAAAATTCTCACAACGGCACTCTTAAGCTGGGGTCCCACGGCCTATTCCCCGTCTGCAGACGAGCCACGTGCCACCCGTTGACAGCTCTTGCGGTTTTCTGGTCCCTTTGATGACCCGTCGACTTACCGACAAGATGTCGGTAAGTCGACGGGTCATCAAAGAGACCAAGAGGGGGCGAAAGGGGAAACGCATCCTCCTGGCTATGGGGCTACGCATCCCAGTGGGTGGGAGGTCTGATTTATGACCAAACCGGGAAACTGCGCGTCGTGGGACCCCGGCTTTAAACGGGCCGGATTAAACCTTTCCGCGAGCCGGACTTGGCCCGTGGGCCGTAGTTTCCCCATCACTGCTCTATTGTATAGGTGGGTGTGAGAAAATACTAAATTAAATAACTAATGATGGAGAGAGAAAATAATCATTTTCTACTTTATTCATAACTCATTATTATAAATATTATTTAGATTACTAAATTTTTTTTAAAACCTCATAGTTAACTAATTGCATGAAACCAAATTTTAATTTAATGTATTAACTGATAATTAAGCAATGAATATAAAAGTATTATTACCAATGAGATAACGCCCGCCTATTAGCAAAAAGATCACTAAATTCTAACCTTATAAGTATAAAACAAATTCAATTAAATGTCAGTATGCAATTCTATTTACATACAGTAGTGAACAAAATTGTGGAAAAGGTGTATATTAAGAATTTGTTGGTGCATGAGAATAACAATATTTACAATAATACCATAATAGTATAAATCAATCTAAAGATAATACAATCAAGAATGTTTTTTATTAAATTATGCCCAACTTAATATTATTTTTATGTTACAGCAAAATAATTAGAAGTATAACTTTATTTTAATTGACTTTTCTTCATTTGAATTAAAAAATTAACTTGATTATATAGACAGTCAATAAGATAATAGCTTATTATTAAAAAAATTCAGTAATGACAGGCTTTGTAAAAGAAAAGAAACTATCTGTTTTTTTTGCATATCATGTTTTACGCTTTTTTTGTGTGTATTCTTCCATTTTAAAAGTTGTCAGTACAACAATATATATATATATATATAACTGATGTTATGAAATCATAAAAAGGTGTAACGAATTGATCCGGTAACTGCCATCACAGCCAATAGAGGACATCACGATATTGACTGTGATTGACATTATGGTGATGTCACACGGAATTCGATTACAGGGTGGATTGGTAGCCAGCAAGATTCGAGGGTGAATGTGGTGTGCTGTTGAAGCTAAAGGCATTGATGCCTGATGTTAGTATGCATATGGACTTAAATGATAATTATGGAAATGAAGTTGAAATATTGTAATGAGTTAACTTCTTCCTGTTTTATGTTTGTAAATGTTTATGTTGTATGTATTGTTCAACTGTGATGTTATGATTAAAAAATTTACGCAATGATATCACAAAGGTAATTCTCCCAAAATTTTGGGCACTATTGTATGCAGTTATTAACTGATATATGTATAAAATCCAATAATAACAATAAATAAAACCTAATAGCTTACAGTATGATTGATGCCACAAGCGACACTCGTTATTTGCACATCATCGACTAAAGACACGTGTCCTTCCCTTGTCTTTTCGATGAATGCAATAATTCGCTTAGGTGTCGATTCACATCTGAAAGACAATTTGTTACTAGTAACAAAATATACGCCGTCAGAGTTGTGCCCTGAAAATGCATAAAAACAATCATGATGTGAAGCATTTAACCAAAAAATATGTTACTTTCCCAAAAGCAGGGCCCCATTCACTGCTAATTTTGAATGAAGGTGCGATTTCATGAGCACCAATATTCACTGCAAGTTCATCAAAGCCCCACAAATGAAAAAGCACAAAATAACCAAACATATTAAAAATTAAATTTTAATCAAAAACAATGTAATATACAAATGTGTATTTTAATCCTATAGGACTTTTTCTAATTTCAGTAATAAAAGCAGGTCAATACAAAGAATTCTTTAAATATAAAATAAACACAACAAACTCATATGTTATATAATTAATATAATCTTTAAACTTCCCTTGTTCTCTCTATAGTCAAGGTACAAGGAAATGCGCTCATAGTACTTACTCATGCTAGATCTAATGAAGTATGATTTTAAGGAATGGAAAAAGTAAAGTAAGAGAGCAACAATTTAACATTATTTGAAATAATAGTATGTTTACATACAAAAAATATCTTTATTTGTTTTCTAGAATTTAGTAAGGTAAAATTTATATATTCAGAGAGTATATATATCTTTCATGCCATTTAATTGTAAGTCACACATAATTAAGGACTTGGATGAAAAACAAAATATTTTTATCCTGATATATATCATTTAGTAATTGCTTGAAAAATTATTAAAAAGAATGAATCTTTTTATTTATTTATTTTGTATTTGGAATTTATTTATTTTGTATTTTAAATCAGTTTATTTTTTGGACATTAAGTCTGATATTTCGGATTTGGTGTGTCATCTCCAGCATTCCTACTAAATACTAACGTCAATAATGACTCATTTAAATTAGCATGAATATTTTCCTCTTTTGTCACAACTAGTAATTGCCTGTTTCCCATCTTCTCACAAAGTGAGAAGTACCAAGCAAATGGATTTCACAGGGCCTCTCAAACTCATTCAGAAAAATCAGCCAATCACTGCTTTAAATAAATTCTCTAATCTACTTTAAATAAGTGTCTCAGTTCTCTTAGTTCAAAGTTTCTCAAATAATAAACAAACCATTCAATAAACTCAAGATGTTTGGGTCCCCTCATATGTTGGTTTCAATCGTAATAAGATAGCGGATAACTCAGCCGACACATTTCATGGTGATGCAATGCTAACTTATTTTTAAATCTCCTCCACCAAAAAGATGGAGTCAAGTCCCACCTGCTCACCCTTTGTACTTTGATAAGAGTCCATTGTCTGGATATCTCTAGAAAACAGCAAACGACTCTCTGGTTTTTTGAGAGGATATAGTGAATCCCTCACCTTCCAATATGGACAAAGAATCTTTGCTGAAAGTCCTTGGTGCAAGGCTGATCAAGCCTTCCCCAATCATATCTTTAAATGTTTACATTTTAGTATTTTTGAGATTCTGGAGGATCGGCTATTGTTTTTTGGACTTTTTAGAAATCTTTGGTAGAGCAGAAAAGGGACAATTTTCCAAACTGCTCAATTGTGAAAGATCTTGTTTCGTTCTCGGAAGATGTGACTACGATCTTACATTCATGAAATCATTAGGGATTGGCATTTTCTAGATGTGAAATAATAATAATAGTAACCAAGAAACTTAAAATTCCTTGCATTTTTCCAGTTCTTATGAAAATTTTCAAATTTCCCTGCATTTTCTATCGATTTTTAAATTCCCTGAGTTTTCATAATTTTATAGATACTCCCAGTGGCATGACAACCCTGATTAGGTAACTGAAACTGCAAGATGGTTCAGTTTCTTTTTCAAAATTATGAATGTGTTGAAATTTGGATCTTATTCAATATACTTTATTAAATATTTCAAATGATGTAGAAAAATCTAACTGCTAACTGAAAGAGCAGAAAATTAAAGTGTTAATATTCTATATTACCTATTTATCAGTTGATCACACAAAAGTAAATCAATATTTATTCTTATTGAAAATAATAATTCATGAATTTATAGCATGGTTCAAGATAATAGATTAAATTTTTCCCAAAAACTTAACTAATATCTAAAAACTAAAATAGCATTAAAAATAAATATTGAATGAAATCCGAAAATAACTGAAGTTTCATGTTAATTTTATATAAATAATTGAATGTATAAGGAATTTCTTTTCTTTTTTGGAAATTTAAAACTTTGCTACAAAAAAAAAAGTTACAAGGCTTTTGTGACAAAGATTTTGAATTATCATATTTAATTTGTGTGAGGGGGGGGGGAGTTTTCTTCACTTCACAAGAAAATTAAGCCCTTTTTAACAACCTTTTCTAAAAATTAAACGCTTTTAAGGTACTTAAAAATGGTTTTCAAATTTAAACACCCAGTGATACTCTTATACAGGTTATGTATAGCCATATGTCAATATTCAGTTATAAAATATAAATAAATAAAACTGAGTGCAAAATTGTATTTTTTCAGGAATGACACCAATATAAATGAGCTTAAAACGAAAAACCTTAACTAAATGTAAAATTTGATCCAAATCATTAGTCATTTCTGAGATACACAAAATACAGGTATTTAAAGTTATGAGATTTGTAAACATGAAAAAGTCATCTGAAGCAATATATACTCTAATTTTACTTAAAAATAGCTCAGAGAAGATAAAAGTTACTTTATATAAATAATTATTATACTTTAAATAAAATTAATTTTTAAAAATTATTGGGTTTTTTTTTTAAATATAGACAAAAATATTTAAAAATCAATCAGTGCCCTGCATATTGGCTACTATAAGCATAAAAAGTTACACAAATAAAAAAAAATCTATATTCCTTTATTTCAGTTCAGTAGGGATAAATGGTAAGAAATAAGTTAAAAGCTTTCTATTTCATTCAGTTTGTTTAGATATCATAGATGAATCACAGAAAGACTTATGTGTCCTTGCCTTCTGCTGCTGTTACCATTATGGGTTATTATACAACAGAGAAATAACAGACCCATAATTCCACACTCTGTAATTCAGATATAAATGAGCTTGCATTCTAGACTTTCAGAATTTAGTTCTAGATATAATTTTGCTAATATAGTTTTAGTTTTCAAAAAGTTCAATCAAAATTCTTGAAAATACTAACTTATTTAATGGTTAAGAATTACCTAATTGTCCGTACTCAGGGCAACCAAAGCTATACATTCCACCTTTGACATCAACAATAACACTGAATTCAGCACCACAAGCAACTTTTGCAATAGACCTTCCTTTGAAAGACACCTAGAATAATTAGTTTAAAATTAAATCAACAGATTTTTATTTTTGTACTAAGCAAAATAACCTTTTTCATTATTACAATTATTTTAGTCATTCGTGCATAATTCATTAATAATAATCTTATGTAATACATATGTTTTGTTATTATTATCCACCAGGCAGAGTGAAAGGTATTAGAATCACAATTCAATTAAATGATTAATTTAACTAATTAAATTCTAGAAATATTAAAACTATATACTTTGCCATATATAAATTTCAGACTCTAACATGAGCAAACAATTGATTATAAAATAAAACCCAATTAAACAATTAGTAAAAGAGATATGAAACTTTGTACAGATTGGACTCACTTTTGTGGGAATATTAATAGCGTTATTTTGAGATCCTACACCACACTGACCCATTTTGTTGTCACCGGTAGCATACACAATACCTCTTTCTGCAGGAATGTATCCAGAATTAATGAAATGGAAAATTACAAACAGTGTTTGAGATTATTATAAATATAAAATAATTAACATGTTCACCAACATCTGTTTAACTCAACAATGGAAGAGCGCTTTGGTCACAGTAAAACTTATTTTACCAAGGATAAAGCAGTAAAATGGAATTAATTCTCAACTATTACTTCATAATAGAGATGAAATTTTAAAGCATAATTTAGAGACACTCAAAAATAATAGAGTTAAAGTTCTAAATCAAATATCAGCAAAACATTTTAAATGAGATAAGGAATCTGATAAGTAAACAGATTATACCATATTTTTCTTGTCATATGGCAAATGCTAGCAAAGAATGAAGCATATCATTTACAAGAAAGGCAATCTCTCTGGAATGCTCTAATAAAAGATATTAATTTTCACTGTAACTCCCTCAAAATTTAGTAAAGCATTTTATTCCATCGATTAACTCTGATAGCTGAATATATAACAAAAAACTAATGATGCAATAATAAAAGCAAAGCCTACTGTGGAACAAATTTTAACTTGAAACAGCATTTGTAAACATGCAGAAGATATGAAATTGGCATACATATCTTCATTGCTTTTAAAACTGCCTTTGACAAAAATATAATAAATAAATAAATAATTTCTACCCCTAAAAAGTTTATAAAACTTTGGGGAAATGTGAAGAAGGTTTAAATATAGAGATACTACTTAAAGGCTTAGAGAAATAATGACAGAGTGCTTGCAGCAGTTTCTTTTGAAACTGACTTTTTTTCCTTTTATAAATAGACAGTTTTCTAATAAGAAAAATATATTTTTTATTATCTAATACAAATAACAGATGGTAATCAAAAATCTAAAATTTTTTCTATTGATTTTTACTAGCAATTAATCAGGTTTTTATTCAGGAAAATAAATCTTTGTGAATTTACAAGGTTTTAAAAAATATATTTTTTAAGAGTTTTACAGTATAAAAATTTCCTATTCATATGATATGAAATCCATATTGATAACTATGACGGATTTATAAGCTTTTGTTGATTTACTATCATGAATTTCATATTGATTTTCTTTATTATTTGCATTCAGTAAGGGGAAAAAATGTTTTGATTTAAACCAAGAAACAAAAAAAAAAAAAAACAAAAAAAAATCAAAACAATTACAATCACACTTTATATTTACCAAATAAAATATTTAAAATTATATGAATCAATTTGGAAAAACTCACTTTTTTATAATAAAGTGAGCAGAAGGCAATATGATTCACAGACAAATGAAATTCAGAAATAAAAAATTAAAACAATTTAAAAGCTTCTTTTATTATCCTCTATTAACAGAAATTATTTTTATAAGTTAATTTTTATTAATTTTCAAATTTATAATTAATTACTATAATGGAATTTTACAATATTTTTTTCTTAAATTCATAGCCAATGATCCAGTAGACAAGAATCAAAATTTTATTGATAAATGAATTGAAAATAAAAAAACTGTACCCGAGAGAAATAAAGTATGTGATCGACCACAAGCTGCAGAGACAATATTGTGGTCCTTCAAAGTCTCAACAATAGTTGGAATGTCTCTTCTCTTATTATCACAATGACCAAGCTGGCCTTTATCATTCCGACCTGAAAATAAGAAATATAAATTTAATCATGGCAATTTACATAACAGAACAAATAAAAGTCTTTACAATACAATATTAAAGATTTATCTAAAATAAAGAAGCTTGAATAATCCAAAGTGAATATGCTAAAAATTCTAGGATCACTTTTACATAGATCAGGCTCAAATGTTCCTCAATGATGAATTAAAATCACAGGTGGACTAATGACTCACTGCCCAATACACTTCCTTCTGGGAAAGATAAATTGGAATCATTTCAATATGAATAGCTAATGGATCAAATGAGGAGTTTAATTACCATGTTTGAACTAAAAGATGATGGGATTATCTTGTTCTTAGCATAACTATCCTTAATGCATGAAGGAATATAATTCAAAGCAACTGGAACAGTTTTGTGAACTTTTTAATTAAATTTTCATTGTTAAATTAAATTCATTGAAATTGAAATCAAGTCAGATCTTCCCTCTATTAGAGGAGTAAGAGAAACTTTGAAAATTATTTAACAAATGAATAAAACAATATCAATATTTATAAATAATATGGCATGAAAAGGTTTAGAAAGATAGACCTGCCTAACCTAAGAGGATTATTGTAGTTTTAAACTGGATATTATTTTAATACAGGATGAATAATTTTATCTTTAAAAAATAAGTTTATAAGCACTTTTTAAGCTTTTTTGAAGCAAACATTAAGGACCCACATTAACAAAGTAGTTTTGATTATAGAACTAAGTTGTGATAAAACTGACTAAGAAGACTAAAAAAACTATTCAGTTTTAAAAAAGTGAAACATAGAATTTCACCAGTAACTACTGCATATTTTTCCTTAACTTTGAAGCTAAGTTACTTAAATGCTTTTCTGGAAATTTCTCATCAAAATTTAATTCAAGCACTTTCGATTCACATTTGAAATAATTTATATGCATTACAAACTCTTGATGATATTTAATTCTTTTATGATGATAACTGAATGACTTCTCTCAGATTGTTTTTCATGATCATAGAATAAATGCTTGTGAAATATTCATTCAAATTTTCCACCTCAATATTTTTTATTAATAATGATCCTCTTTCAAGAAATTTTTTCCATGTGAAAGAATGGAAATATTTTCAAAACCTTCTACAGTTTTGTAAGCTTATTGATTCCAAAAACAATCATACAATCTTATTTTTCTGACATTAAAATTCGTGAAATCAAAAACAGATAATTTTACTACATTTTCCAAGAAATCTATATACCTATTAAAACAGCGACATATTCATCTATTTGTCTTTTCTGATGCAAAAGAAGTTCTTTCACACTTACTGGTTTTCTCTATTATGTATAACTGGGTCAATATATATAACTTTTTACTAAACCATAATTTATTGAAGACTTGATTATTAAATATGCTAGCACTTATAAATCAAATTTATGAAAGGTATATTTGAAAAGCAGGTAATTTTACAGGATATTTTTTTGTGGAATGAAATCTTTTCAATAATTTATCTCCTCTTATATCTGCACTCATTTTATCAATTGCAAAATAGAATTTTTATTAGACAAATTTGTCTGAAAAAAAAATCCCATTTAATCCTAAAAATCAAAAACAAAAGTATTTTCCAGATTTGCATTTTTTTGTCTCAAATAAAGGGTTTAAATTTAGCAGATGAGTAATTATTTTCTTAAATTTATTGATTCATTAACAATATTTATTTTCAATTTTTTACAATCAAATTATGCTTAATAACAGTATTTTCATTACAGTAAGTCAAACTAACCTGAGTTTCACCAAATTTTAAATTACTAGATTTTCTCCAGCTAAAATAATTATTAGACCTTGGATATGCCTTTCTACCATAAAATTTAATTTAATTATAACAACAAAAGGATAATAATTTTTCATAATTACCTTACTTATTTTTCAATCTCTTTCCTTCTATGAGTTAGGCAACAAGAAATGAAGTGAAAATTTCAAAATTACATCATAACTATACTGAATTTATAAATTACTTATAATTTATATGAATAAAGAAAATGTGATGAGAAGCATTTCCTTATAATGAGAATTTATGAATTAAAAAAGGAATTTCAGGAAATGCTGTTAAATAAATATAAAAGTGGTATTGTAATTTCAAGTATATAAGCATTTTATTAACATAAATATTTATACAACAAAAATTAGAATGTCTCTATTCATTTTTTACTATCTTGTAGTATTCAATACCATCAGCTCACCCAAAACATACTACGATGTGTTGTGTAACTACAATGAAATTGGCTGATATAATAGTAGTAATGTGAAAAGTGACACAACTTGTCTGAATTAATAGT
>JAPMOQ010040526.1:416699-434353 GCA_026543055.1 Argiope trifasciata
AAAGTGACACAACTTGTCTGAATAAATAGTAGTAATGTGAAAAGTGAAACAGCTTGTCATTGAGAGCTGTTACTATTTAAGTTTATTAAATATAATAAAAAATATTTACAAACCCCATGTCATAACTTGTCCTCCTTCAATGATGATAACACTGTGGACAGCACAGCTGCCAGAGAAGACTCCCGTGACCCTAATTCCTTGAAGAGAAGCCAATCGATGAGGTCCCCAGAGATTCTTACCGACAGCATCTTTTGCTGAAAAGAATATTTAAGACTTTCTTAGAACATGCTGAAAATAAAATAAAAAGTCAATAACTGAAATCTAACAAAACGATCTCTACAATTTAATGAGTTGTCTTAACACAATATGTTTAGAGTATGCAGTAAATAAATTTGATTTACATAGATAACTAGAGATAATCAATTCGCAGAGGTGGCCAAAATAGTAGACACTTCAGAAAATTGTTATGTTTTCTAACTTTGTATGTGTACAGAAAAAAGCACACTTCTCACAATGCAAAGTCTTGTATATCATTTAATGCTGTTTTCAATACAAAAACAAAATTCAAATATTTTCAATACAAAATGGTTGAATAGCAATAATTAATGCTGATGACTGTAGCGAGTTAACAGGTGCTTAGTACAGTAGCTTCACATCGACATTTCTTTGAGCTGATGGGAGTTTTAAGCTCAGCCTTCATTATTACATGATTCCAGGAAACAATTATACCCTCAATTTGTCCTTTATCTGATGGATGCTTCATTCATACAAGTTTTCAAATAGTGCTGTAAGTTCTTAATAGGACTAAGGCCTGACTGTGAAAACAATTCAACACTCTTTGTACAAAACCACTCTTTCGATAGTTTTGCTTTATAGCAAGGAGTGAAATCCTGTTAAAAAATTGCTATCATTAGCTTGTTCTTGGAGCAAAAAAATAATAGGTGGAATTTTAAATAAAGTTAACTTTACCAAACTTTGGAGAATAACTTTCAAAAGAGATTCAACCCCCAATGTTTCAATATGAAAACTTGGTAAATCATCTTAAATTAGCTGTACAGCAGGTCAACCATATAGTCTGATATATCTTCACTGCTCTCTTAAAGATCTTTAATGTACATATTTATACGATTCGAGTTCACCCAATTTGCATAGTAAACACTGCCAAAAACAAATAGCCTAACTTTGAAATGTTGGGTTCGTATCCTGTTTATGGGTTGTTTCTTGAGATGATAGGTTGAAAGTGGAAAAACAACACAAGGACTAAATCAAAAAGTTCAGATCCAAATATCTTCTGCATAGATCTGGCAAATGTCTAACAAAAATAATATTGATGATGATGCATTGTTGGAAAAGAGACAATTGATTAAAGGTACAAGTTTTGGCTCTAGAATAGTGTTAATGTATTTTCTTACATTTAATGTCCTACAAAATATTAAAAAGTTTAACAACATTTCTTACTTGTAATCTGATTACATAAAAATCATTCTTCCTTCTACAGAACAAAGAACAATAATGGCTTGTTTCAACTTTAGAGATGATGCCAGCTTTTGCTGGCAGTTATTAACATTTGATGGGTCTCAGAACAAGTGCAGAGATTGATCATGAAAGTTAGAAATTACGATCAACTTCTTCAATGGGTTTTTTTGTTTTCCCCCCGCTTTCAGATTACAAAAAGAATAACTTTTTTGTACAGCAAATAGCTTTACTGTACAGGTTTTTAGCAGATATTTTCTCAGTAGATTGGTTTTCCGCACCCAATTTTCTGCTAGATTATTTTTTTAAAATAGAAATTGAAAAATATGTTATTATTATGCATTTTCAAAAAATCACTCCAGGCTCAAATTACGATAACTAAACAGCTGATTAGTCGTTAATAAAAGCAAGCTTTTTTTTTTCCGCCATTGAAAAAAATTTAAATAAGGAGCTATATAATTTCAAAACAGGTAAGTTTCCCATTCAAATCTGAAAAAAAAAAAAATTCCCAACATTTTTCTCTGTACATACAAAATTTCCTACAATTAAGTTAAGATTTGTATTTGAAAACCATCCATGCAGTAAAATGTTTGGTAACCCTATTTTTTTAAAACCATTTGACAGTTGCTAATTAGAGATTAGTAAAAATATAACATTATATGATAAAATAATGCGTTATTGCAACATTTAAATTAAATAAAAAACACAGTATCTTTCTTTTAATAGTTACATTTTTATTAAATAGTAAAGTACGCAAAACAGGGTTATGTATGGAATAACACATAGGACAAATGGCCTTTATAGCTTTGATGGCTCATATGCACTTGTGCATTCTTGAGGTTTGAAATCGGGACCGTAGCCGTGTGACATAACCGCTAGACAATAATGTACACTCGTCTCTGGAAGTTATGTTGCTTATGATCTTATCACCACATTACTTCCTTTCCAGTAAGTTGGAGGGGAGACTAACGATGTTATCGCACCAAGTGTTTTTGGCGGGCTACGACTGATTTTATCGCGCCAGGCGTTAGGGCGGGCGACGGACGTTTTTGGCGCGCGAAGCGTTATGGCAAGTTTTGCTACCGGTAGAAGGGGCCAGGAAAGTTGCGTTTGTTAGTTCAGAACAAGGGTCACTAATATGCTTTCTTGAGATTCGAACGCGCAACGTTGGAGTTCATAGCCGCGTAATATAATCCCAAGACAAAAGTGCACACTAGTGTCCGGAAGTTGTTATGTGGCTTTTGAACTTACCATCATACATTCTTTTGTCGAAATTTCCCATGACCACTTTGCATAAATGTAGCCGAATTTCGTGCAGCATCGAATTTTCTCATTCAATGCATGCATGCTTGTGGGCTTGTTGGCATAGACTTGGACAATATAAATAATCTCATAAAAAGAAATCCAATAATATTAAATCACATAATCTAGAGGCCAATTCTCAAAGTTGCAGACAAAAACTGTCAGACTTAAATTATTTTTGAAATATTGTTCAACAATGAAAACATCATTCTATTGAGTAACACATCATTTTTAGTAACCCTAAACTATGAGCTATCTTTTTTTTTTTTTTTTTTTGTAATTAGATTCCCAACAATTTATTGCACAAACACTGAAAAATTCAAATCTTACCATCAATTTTTTTATATTAAAGATACGAGCAAATGTGTAAATAGCACTGCTGTGCTAGTAATAATGGAATATGGTTCTGTGGAATGGGAAAAGCAAGGAAAGGTGGTAACAATTTAATATTATTTGAAATAGCATATTAAAAAAGGCTTATCTTTATATACAGAAAATAATTTTTGTCTTTATTTATTATCTAGAACTATACAAGACAAAGGGGAAGGGATTGCTTCTATTGCCCTTTCATTGTAAGTCACACAAAATTAAGGATTTGGTTCACACAAAATTTTTGTTAAGATAAAATTCTTTAATGATTACTTAATAGAAAACTTATAAAGCAAGATTAATTTTTTATTTATTCATTTTTGGCAATTCAAATATTTGGAAATTGATTTCTTCACTTTTTTCAGCCATCACTTTCATGGAGCTATTGGGCTTAATAGGTAACAAATAAGGTGCAACCCTTCTGTACAGCTTAACATACATTTTTTAGCTATTTCACTTACAGTGAACATACGTGAAAATATTTCCAATATATCACTGAATGCATTAAAGGATGCATGAAATGCAATAAGTTTTAATGCACTGAAAAGTTCAGCTTTAAATGTTGTTTTTTAAAACTAAAATATTAGAAATCGGCTTATTTTTGGATATTAAATTTGACATTTTCGGATTTAACTTATCATCTTTTCCAGTATTTCTTTTAAATACTAAGTCCAACATCAATGGTGAATCTTTTGAAATGCCACATAATCTTTCCTCTTTTGGCATGATTGGTATATACCCGATTTCCCATATTGACTAGGTTTATTATCTTACAAATGGTGCGGTAAAAAGTAAGGTACTTTTCCGTTATATGGGAGCAACGAAAAAGTCGCCAAAAAAAAGCAAAATTACGTCAAATTTAAAGTTATTGCTTGTTTTGTCGTTTTCTTTACTTGATGACTTTGTTCGCGAGTTTTTTTTTTTTTTTTTTTAATTTGTTGACATTTGTTTTGACATCCACTTCGCTTGGCGACTTAATTCGTGTTTCGCTCACACTGGCGACATCTTGTGCCCGTATAACGGAAAAGTGCCAACAATAAATAGATTTTGAAGAACTTCTCGAACCCATAGAAGAGGGACTTTTTTTATTCATCCAATTCATAGTAAATAAGGATTTTGAGCAGCTTATTGTTTTTTTTAAATATCTAATCTAATTTTAATAAGCTCACAATTTCTCAAATAATAAACAAAATATTCCATAAACTTAAGTGTGGTTGACTAAATATGACCCTGCTTCCACAGACTACTGATCCCATCAGAGAAACATGTTCTATTCTTTCCTGCAGTTCCAGAATTCCCATGCAAGCTCATTTAGCTGCAATTTGGGAATCTCATGGAAAAAGAACTGTCCCTCAAATCAAAACTGAAATTATCTATAATAAAAAAAAGGTGAAAGAGGGAAAAAAAGCGAGTTTTTGCTTTTTTTAAAGAAACAATTATAAATAGTATTGTTTCTTTAAAAAAGCTATCGCTAAGATCTTATATTCTTGTAATCTTTATAGATCGGCATTTTTTAGATAGGGAAAAAGCACCCAAGAACCTTAATTCCTCCATATACTTTTATTTATTTTTTTTAACTTGAAGAGAAACAGTGAGGGATGAAGCGACAGAGGCTGTTACCCCTTAGAAACCAAAACACTACGGTCAGTGAATGTCAAAATGCTTGAGGCTTTGAACAAAGATGCTAAAGTGTAGTTTGGTTTACGAAAGCTTGAGACAAAGGGATGGCAAAAGAGATGCTCGGCTGTTCGATGTTTTTTCCAGAGTGATTTTCAGTAGGTTTTATATTTTGACAAGATGTGGGAAATGTTGCTTTCTTCATTACATATGATGCACAGGGGGTTATCTGAGAGATTGAATCAATGAAGACTTGGAGTAATGATCATTTTACAGAGCACCCATGTAATAAGTTTATCTTGAATCCTACTTCTAATCCAATTGGTGATTGTGCTGATGTCTGGAAAATCCGAAATCAAACCTAAATATTTTGCTCCTGTGATAGTTATTTGAGGCGATTTCGGTATAGATCTTTCTCAGATTAGAGATCGCATCCTACGAGGAGATCCACTGTATGCATGGCGTATATTCTTTGACCTTTTTGCAAGAACATCTGCTTTTTTGTTTCCATAGAAGAAAGATTTTTTTTGGTTCAGATTTTTCCTTGCGTAAATTTTTGAAGCTAATCGATGAATAATTTTAGGTGAATGGAAACTGAAGTTTTTAAGTCAGAATAACTGTCAGAAAGAATTAGTATACCTTAATTTGGAACAATCAGTTCATCCAGAGCTTGGCAGATTGCTAAGACTTCAGTTGTAAAAATGGAGTTTATGACATGAATGAGATAAGTAAATTTTTGAAAACAAGAAATGTCAGCAATTGAGGTGAAGAGCTGTGATTTTCAGTCATCAGTGGCTATGATGAAATGATTCAGAAATGTGTTCTGGATGTATTCTGTGAAGTTTACTGCGATGACAGAAGTTGGAATTCTTTATTTTGAAAACTGAAGTCATTCAAAAAGATTTGATTCAAAAGAATTTTTCTAATATTGGGACTAGAATATGAGAAGATTGGTATTTTTATTAGATGCTTTGGAGAACAATTAAGGCTTTGAAATGAAGCTTTGAGCATTTCTTCATCCTCTTCAGTTAGTTAGTTCTTCAGAATTTTTGGTTAAAGGTGAGAAATTAGTTATTTGTTAGATGAAAAATTGGATTGTAAGCCATTTAATTTTTTTCTGAAAGAATTTCTTGTCCTGAAAGTTTTAATAAAATTTCATTGGGGATCCAAGAGCTATTCTCAGTGCCTTAATTTGAATTGTATTACAGGATTTGAGATGTGTTTCAGAGAATTCGTTAATGATGGGACTACTACAATAGAATACACTATGTATGCTGTTATTAACAATTGTGATTAAATTTTTTGTTCTTGTGCCGTGTCTCACGGGATCCTAAAAATTTGAGACCTTGTATTTTTTAAGTGCCCTATTTCTAGGGCTTTTTGAAATTTTGCCATATTGATTAATTTAAGCAAACAGAATTCCAAGATATTTGATCGATTCATTCCATGTTAGCGGAAATCCGCCATGCGTTATATACGGAAGTAAAATTGAACGCTTTCTAGAGAGATCAATTATAACACTTTTTTCAGTGCTAATAGAAATTTTATAATAAGAGCGCCATTTATAAATATTTTCCAATGCATTTTGCAACTTAATTTGAATATAACACAATGAAGGGTGCGAATAATAAACAAAAATATCATCAGCAAAAATGGAACACTCGACATTTGTGTCTAATGTTTCAAAGATATCATTCATGAAAATGACAAAAAGAATCCAAGCGAGAACACTACGCTGCGGAAGGCCTTTATGAAGGAGATTTGAATCAGAAATAGAATCTTGCCATCTAATCTGAAACGCTCTTTCTTGGAGAAAATTGTGCATCCATTTAGAGATCTTTCCTGTAATGCCAAGTTGGATACATTTATAAATGAGGTCATCTAGAGGAACTGAGTCCTAAGCATTTTTGAGATAGAGACTAATGTCAACAATTTTTTTTTATTTCTATGTGCCTCAGATATTGCTGAATAGATTTTATACGTTGCTGTTTGGCTATATCTAAAAGAAATAAAACCATGCAATTTTTGTAAAAGTAATAACCAATTAAATATTGAGCAATATGATAGGCTAAGATATGCTCGAAAATCTTACAAAAAAAACTGATGTTAGAGCTATTGGTCTATATGAGGTTATTTTTTTGTTTGTTTAGTTTCGGGATTGGGATCATGATCACATGTTTGCAATTGTTTGGAAGTAAGCAAGAATTTAATTGCTGTTGAAAAATATCTAGAATTTTGCAAAGAGCTGCATCAAGTTTTTTGAATGAGGCTGCCGGGATGTTATCTGCACCTGGCGAGGAGTTTCTCGTCTTTTGTAAGGCTCTACCTGGCCCAGATTGTGATACTTCTATTTAAAAATAGGATGTCATAATTGTAGTCCATTGGAATGGGCTCCAGATCATAATTATGTGATGAAATTTTTTAACTGGTTCTTTCCAAAAATTTCATTAGGGTTGTTCTTAGCAATATTCCTCACCTTATTGCTCTTCTTATGATAATGAAATACCAAAAAGTCACTAAACCCTTGAAAGAAACATATTTTGGATTGCTGTAGCAGTGATCGCCTTGGTCACATTAGGCTTTGGATGTAAAAAAATGAGAATGTGAAATCGATCGTGCACACATATGGTGTGAAATAATGTAGTGGGCAACTTTCTTTAATTTTTAGAAATTTTAATTACTTTTCCCGCTTTTTCTAGATTGATAAAACTCCCTGACTTTGAACTGATTTCCAAATTCTGTCATCACCCAGTTTTTTCATATATACACTGATGAATTTGAAACTGGAAACAAAGGTCATAACAGAGAAGTAAATAACTAAAAGTTAGATTATTTCATTGCATTATTCATCTATTTTTTTTTTAATTTAGGGTTCCCTCCCCCCTTTTGAGGAGTGGGTTTCAATTTTGGGAGTTCAGGAAGCATTCTTAGATAGAGAATGGATTTTTTAATTCAGTCCTTCAAGTATCTTACGAAGTTGTTAAGGAACTAATATACGAAACATAATGGCTAATTGAATGTAAAGAACTTAATTAAACTATATAGACATTCATCTATATAGATACTAATATTTAATTAAAATCCCAAATATTTCAACTCATAAGAAATAAAAAATATTTCATAGTTTTATAATGCACTTAAGTCATAAATATTCATGGATGGTGGTATGATGTTATTTATTAATTAATATTGATGACATGGTTGCTATAAAATAATATCTAAGATAGTTAATGAGTACTTCTTATAAATCTGTAATTATAATTTGGTAAATAAGAAAATCTGAAATTCTAGATACATCCAAATCATAATCCTCCTTGCAATAAATAACAAAATATATATTTGCAACACATTTTCTGAAAGAAGTTTTTATAGAAGATTGAAATTTTAGTTACCATTTTTGGGTAATTCTCTACGACCGATCAAATCCCAATTTGTACCTCCACAAAAAAGTAGTACTCCAGCAGTTTGAGATCCTTCTAAGCGCTTGAAAGGAAAGAAATATTTTTTTAAGGAAAAAAGCTTTTTATTAAATAATCTGAAATATACAAGATGACAATATATATACAACAGTAGAGTTACTTGGGAAATATATACGAATTTTGAAAAGTAAAAAAACCTAAACCTATTGATTCACAGGACTTGTTCTATTTTTCATGCCAAGTCAAAAAACAGACAATTCATATTTTTATAAAATTCTAACACTAAAATATCAAAATTCTGGGATTTTATAATGTGAAAAAAGTTAGGTTTGCATTTATAAAACAATTGTGCCTTAAAAACTAATCTTATATTTTTTTTTATATCTTAAAGCAAATTGGGTCAATATAACTGTGCACTGAGTAAGTTGAATGGATAATCCTACTCTGATATTTGAATCTGAATTTTTACTAAGTAATAATTTTCCAAGACATCCATATTAACAGATATTTGATGAGATTTCCCAGAAATCTAAATGCTTAATATGTACAATATTTTAAAAATTACCAGTTAATAAAAGTGAATGTAGAACAGATGTTGTATTCCACACAATAATTTTTTATTTATTGAATAGCCACAGAGCAGCAGTGACTGGAGGACAAAGGAATGTAAATGCTCCAACCATTATGGGATGTCATCAAGACAAAGGATTAGATTCAAACATATTTTTAATTAATATATCATAAAGGATAGAATAATAATGCCATACTTCAAATGCCATCTATTTTGATTAAACTAATGATGATGACTCAAAGAGGGAAAAATTATATTATGCTCATTACCCTCAGTTATGCCACTATAAAATTTGAAGGAATGAACCCCTTCCTCAACGATGTAAAGACAAGTACACAAATTTAATTAGGTTAAAAACATGATTTGCACAAATTTTGAGATTTATTTTTCCTTCTCTATTTCAACTATATCTCATTTTAAAAAATGACAAAATTATAAAATGCAGAAATTTTAAAAATTATACTTGGAATTGATCATAATGTCAATGATTTGTTGCATACACATTAAAATAAGCTAGAAATATTTGAAATAATACATGCATGTACTTATAAAAAAATAATAATTTGAAAAAACTGTTATTCAGTTACAACAGTTCATACAGTTACAGTTTGAAAACATTTTCATAATTAAAAAGAAACAAGTTCATCTGTGTCTTTTTCCAAGGTTTCTTCAATTAAGACATGGCAAGAGCAACACAGTGAATAAATTGAATAAAAATATAAAAAGCAGGAAAGAGAGACTAAAGGAATATTTCTTATATAGTTTCAGAAAATAATTTGTCCGCTCAGAATTTTGATTCCATGGGAAAATTAATAGCCTGCAAAACTCAGAAGTTATAATAAAGATGGAGCTTGACAATAAAGAAAGTATTTTTAGAGTAAGTTAATAAGAAATTATAACAATCACCCCCCTCCCCCTCTTTTAAAAAAAATTCATATGGCAGCTGGGCCTTTGCCATTATTAGATTATGTAAAGATGAAGCAGATTATCACATATGTTTAAATAAGTTCAAAACTTAATTAGTTATTGGTTGTGGTTCTAAACAATTATTCAATAAGTAAAATTACAAATTAATAAAATAATTATAAATGCATAAATATTCAAATACAATAGAAAAAAATAATATTAGGAAATATTAAATAAAGACAGATTTCTATGAAATATTTTGATTTCAATAATATATGCATCATATAGTGCCATATAACAATTTAGCAAAATTATTGCAACATGATAAAAAGACAATATTTACAAATATATTTGATAGTATTTTGCCATCTATTCATGACTTAAATGGAACTTCTCTAGAGAATGGAAATATATTTTAATTTAGATTTTTGATTAAATTGTTTAACTACGAATTTATTTCATTTTTAATAAGTATTTTCAAAGATTTTTTAAATCTTATTTATAAATTATTTCTTAAATTCCCAATTACTCACTGTGATTAACTGAAGTAAAAAAAAAAATTATTACACTCAGATGTCTGAGTAAGAAGAGAGCACTCAGAAGAGAAATGTGAAAGTCAACATTTTTATTTTCAAAGTCATGTAAAAAAATTAAATTTACATCAGTCATTTTTAATCAATTTAGTTTTCTTTCCAAATATTACAAGCAAGAATCACAGTTACAGCAAGAAAATGTGAAACATTTTCTTTTTAGGTAGAATGATACAAGGGGTATTACTGCTAACAGAAATGACCATAATTAGATTTTTCAATCATTAAATTAGAACTAACCAACATTGCATGAGTCTCCCGAAGATCCCCCCCCCCTCAGTTTAAGAGATTTTATCCTAAAAGCATGAAAAAATAGGCACCTACATTTGTATGTGTATAAGAACGAGTGTGTACGTGAATAAAAACATTTTCTATGCTCTGAACACAATTATAACATAACACTCTGCACCAAATTAAATTTTTTAAGCAGAAAATGTTCATAGATATACTCAAAAACATTCATATTTTTTATTCAAAACAAATTTTACAAATCTTTCCCCAATATTTCAGAAAATTCTGAATAAGCAGCAATTTTTAATAATATCAAATACCTATTTATAGAGACTTTCAAAACAGCAATAATTAAACCATATCCACTTTAATTTAATTTACCAGTATTATATGATAAATTTGTTTAAATATAACAATGATTCATAGCAATTCTAAAATTTAAAATGTATCAGAGTGCAAAATTACAGCAAAAATTGAGGAGTCATCATTGCTAAAAAATTGCTATGAATTCTCTTACTTTAATTCATTAACCAGCTTTGCCGGTTTGAAACAATCACAAGATTATCAGATTATGCATTCATAGATATCTTTTAAAATGATGGGGGAGGGGGTCCATCTTAAAATCAGTCTAGCTCTAAAGGTTTGTTTGACAGCTAAAAAAACTGAAAATGAAAGTTTTAAAAATTATAGGAATAAAGACCAATAGAAAATTCTCATAATTCTTTCAAACCAATTTAAATTAGTTAATAACTTTAATTAATTAATACAAATAATGATTTAAAATAATAATTTTCTCAAATGATAACTTGACATTTGTGATTGTAGATTTCGTTTTTTTTTTTGGGGGGGGGGGGGGAGTTAGTTAATGGCATGTGGTAAATATTCCCAATAATTAAATTTGTGTTTTAATTATATTGTTTCCATCTGATTGAAGCCAAAATTTGATACAGAACTACAATTGTAATCACATAATCATATACCAAATTTCTGATAAGTAAGTTATTGCATTTTTGATTTATCACATTTATATGCTGGTATAGGTACAAATTGAAAGACAATCAACCACTTGATGGATTTAGTTACAAATTTTATAAGTATCTGCACTTAAGAAATTAAATCTGTGTACCCAAATATCCAACTGTTTTAGTTTTGTAGTTAATATGATAACTCATATACTGAATATGTGGTCAAACATACTTTCTCTGAATGGATTGCATTTAAAATCTGATAAAAATCCAAATATTTCAGGCAAAGATTATATAACAAATTTGCTCAGTCTATCTCGGAGCATTTTTTAGTTACTTTTGTCACAGAAGCAGTCATACTGCCCCAAATCTACTTTTTTAATTTAGGAAGGTCCGAAACAGATTCATCAAAATCTCAATTTCAATGTTTTTGCAGATTACAATACTTTGCCTATGCTAGTGTATAAGCAAATAAAATGATATGCAATTACAACTATGAGAATCAAATAAAATGCATTCAAATAACTTTAAATTTTTGAGCATGAAATACCTCAAAATTTATATTCTGAACAAAATATTATTTCAATCTTTTCAAAAAAAAGTCAAAATGTTTAAAGCAACAAAATTTACAATTTCAAAAATATACCTGTCGAATAAAATGTGTTGAACAAATACAAAACACAGTTTTAAAGATTCTAAAACAATTTTTTTTAAATTAATGACAGAATCAACATATCTGAATAATTAAGTAACTTTTTTTTTTGTTAATGTATGCCAGGTTTTAAGAGTTTTATGGTGATTCCAAAGTTTAGGGACTTTTTTAAAGGATATACCTCCTTGAAAAAATACAAATCTGTAGTTTTCACTTCAGTAGACTTTGTGAAAAATTGAAGGAAACATTTACTATTTTCTTTTCTTTTTTTACTCATAGAATAAATCATCAAATTTTTGTTTGCATTGAGACGCACACATTTTTCCTTGAAGGAGATATATTTTAATAATTTATTTGGAGAACATCTATTAAGAGAAGGGCACAGATTAAGAATTTTAAACCAGAGAAACCTAATGGTAGTATACATTTAGGATATTCACTGATTGAAATTTTAATATGCAATAACTAGATAAGAAAACAGCCTTTAAACTTTCAGTATAACTGATATACAAGTAATTTGTCAGCAGCATTGAACATTCAAACATGGCAAAGCCTTAGCTTCATACCTCTGCGAAGCCTTTAAAAAAAAATCCTTCACATATTATTTCAAATGAAATTAACAATTTACAAACAATTTCAATTAATATGCTACTTACATTTGTAATGTTTATATTTAACATTACATATACGAACAATATATTAATAATAAATGTTAATGTCAAAAATATGTTAAATGTCAAAAATAGGTTTAGTTTGTTGGTTTTTTTCCCCTACTTCAAACATAATTTTAAAAAATTTAATGAAAAAATTTTTCAAAAACAATTGACAACTTATAAATAATTTGAATTAATATCCAATTGCTTTTTTAAGGGAAAATTAATATTTAATCACCTAAAACTTGCATTATAATTTATTTTTTTAAGACAGAAAAATTATTACAAATATAACTTTAATGGTGTTAAATACAATCATAATAACATCGTAAAAAATTATTTTTGATACTTTTAGAAATTTATTCTACATTTACATTATATAAAAGAACCAGAATGACAATTATCATTAGAAGCATAGGAACAAAATACATTTTATCATCTCATAGAATAAAAAATAATAATTGTTTTCAAAAAATATATATTTTGACTGTTTATACATATTTAGTTTACTATTAAGAAATTCTAGATAAATTGCTAGTCACCAAATCATCAGACAAATTCGAAAGATTTTATCCAATCAAAAACCAAGCAATCTTATTAGCACAGTAATTTTCTTTCAATAAATAGTAATTTGTATGATTAAGTATGAAAATCGCATACAACTTGCATGTCTGTCTTCCAAATAATTGTTTCCCTGTTTAAACACAATTTGCAAACATTTAAATCATTTATTCTTTGTTATTCCATTTTTATAGCTGTTTTAATGTGCTTGTGTGTTTTTGATTCATGTTCTCTTAAAATTGAGTCAATCTCAGCAGTGCAGTTATTTTTTAATAAAATAAAACTGCACCCACAGTTTTGGAATATTCTATTGGCTTTCGAACTTAACAGTATTATTCAAAATATAAAATACAAAAATAGTCTAGAAAAAGTAATTTATTTCACTTAAGAATTCAACTTCAAATTAGAACACAATTAAAGCAAAATTTTCACAGATACAAAATTTCAGCAAAATGCCACAGTTATATTTATAAATATTAATTGCTACTAAAAGTTTAATCACTTTTTTGACAGCTTTTATTAAAAAAATAATGAGTAAAGCAACTTGATATATGAATTTATGCAATAACTTAACCAACCAATTTAATCAGAAATTTTCTTTACCATCAGTAAAAAAGCTCATTATGAAACATTAGCAAAAGTAGAAATAATTTTGATTCCAAATGGTTATACAATTACTTCTTATTTTAAAGGTTCTTATAATAAAGTTTTCCTTAATATTTTTTTTCCTATTAATAAATTATTTCAAATACAAATACATTTTGGGGAATTTCATCATCCATAGGAATGTCACAAGAAAATTTCTAAGCCTGAGATGTTTGGATCCATACTCTGTTAATTCCAAGATATAAACTGAATTTGAAATGACATCACACAAGATTAATTGGCAATTCCCACTTTCTATTAAAAATTAATCTATTAATTTCCCCCTCCTTGTATTTGCAGTTCTAAATTACTACTTCTATTAGAGTCATGAAAATACAGGAAATAATTACAGGTTTTAAGAAACTCCTACATTTTTTTTTAAAATAATAGTGTCAAAACAAATTGTACATACTTGTACTGATTTAAAAAAATAAAAATCGTCAATTTTTGTCAAATGATATTAAATATCTTAAATGACATTTTAAAAAATATCAGTCAAAAAAAATATAATGATTTGGCCCAATCCAAAACATAAAGCCTTTCACCTACGGTTCAAAGTATAATGATTACAATTTACCGATATTCTTCATTTTTACTAACAAAATTTTGAACCTTTTAACAGCTCAGTGTTAAGAGTACGTTTAAAAAACTAACAAAATTTTTATAAAAAAAAAAAATTTCGATTGAAACTAAATGAATAAATTTTAATGGCTTCGGCCCATTTTATGATTCGGAGTTTATTATGCGAGTTATTTTGGATTTGGACAGAAACATTAACTATTGATTAACAGATTATACAAAAAATGACTTCGTACGATTAATTTTTGAAATTATTGAAAATCAACACGAGAAAACTTACAGTTTGCTTCGGTTCTTCTTGATGATCAGATGACTGATTAACAGAATCATTGCACTTTTCTTCTAAAACTTTTTCACTAGTACCTGGCTTTTCCGATGACCCGCCATTGTCTGATGTTTGTTGATCCGTTGAATTCCCACTTTCATCGCTTCCGCAATTGGACGCATTAATATTTGCGGATTCATTTTCCATAATTTTATCTCGAATAGATTCTTTTGAATCTGAACTGTCTTCATCATCAGCTTTACGTTTTTTAGAATTCATTATCTTTGAATAAAATATCGACTAAAGCAAGAACGTTAATGGTATGCGAAATTGTCAATCAATACATTAAAAAGGCAACACAACAAGCAAAACACTTTAAAAAGTATGAAGATGAAAGACTGATGTAAATGCCGCCAACTGAAAAGAACTCTCGCAGAAAACGAGAAGATGCGAGCAAAAAAAAGAAATAGCGACGGATGAACAGGAGAAAAAAAGATGGGAGACTACTCACATTCAGAGGAAGAAATATATGGATAAAATAATTCTAAATTGAAAATAAAATTAAAATGTACCTTAGATGATAGTGAACATGTTGAAAGTAGCTATTCAAAGATCTGTATCGGTGCAGAAATGCATCTGGAATAAATTTTAACGCTTTCGAGATAAAACTGATTAATGCTAAATTAACATGGTAAATTTAAATCAATGATTTTCTTAAAAGCCTAATTGGTGATTGAAAATCAAAGAATAATTGATACGTAAATGTATTTTTTTCCATATGACATGTTTCACAAATATTTTTCTTGAGAAGCCAAGCTGCTTTGCATCGATCTCCAGTGGTATATTGCATAATATGTCACTGGAAATACTAACGGAAAATACATAATGCTCCGAAATTCTAAATTTTCAAAATTAATTATAAAGTAATAATGAGAGTATCTAAAATATTAAATTTAACTCAGAATTTCTCATAATACAAGTCACCAATTTTAAGAAATTAGGAGAACAATCCTTCTCCAAGATATTAAATACTGAATGTAATACTATAAGAACGGTATCATAAATTCTATCTTTATCCATGAAGATAAAAATTAGTTGATATCGAAATAAAAACATCATTATGTGAAAAAGCTTTGATTGTGTAAAGTTTTTTTTCTATGTAATAATTTTTAAAAATTGCACTTGATTTTAAATTTATCAAAAATTACTTAAAATGTTTAAAACATGTCGCAGTTAAAAAAAAAAAAAGAAGGAAAAGAAAGATGTCTTAGGGGAAGCAAATATTTGTTATTATCCTTTTTGTTTTCAAAGCATGGATGAAGTAAGAGCTGTAAGAATTCCTCCCCACAATTTCAGCGACGTACATTTATGGTTTGATCTGTGAGAAAGAACTTTTGAGCTTCGTTTACGGAAACCAGTAGGGATGACGAATATTTTCAGAACGGTTATTACGTCACCAATATCAGAAAGTCACAGATACCAGTGATCAATACTTTTCATTGAGAGGTGTGATTCAAATCACACCATGGTAAGGCTGTGATTCAAATCACACCCTTACCATGATCGTATCGTATTGTTGATATTTCAACTACAGCTCTTGCAATTACGGTAGAAAGTTACAATAGATACGATCTATCCAATAGAAGCTCTCAAACAGAATTCAGTTATTCATAGGGATAGGGAAAGTCCCTTACACAATGATGCATTTCTTGGAACAGACCTCCCACTAATAGTTCTGGTGGGGCGGGCAACGGAGCCTATTGTTCACATGTAGACACGTTTCTCCTTTCACAAACAGTCGTAGTTCTCAGCTGTTCAGGTCTTATCGCAAGATAATGACTATTGTTGGAAGCAGTTGCGCGGCTGATCTTATTGTACGAAAACAAGATTTCTTTCGCACTCAAGTCTCCGCAGGAAGATTTTTAAAAAAAATTTACTGGTATTTAACACTTTTATCCATTTAATGATATCGAAATTTCATATTTGATATCATTAAATCGATATAAACACCATAATTACTATATTTTCATGATTGTAATCATTTGATATTCGTATAATTAAATTTTCTGTGCTTAATTAGCATGAGAATACCGTTGCTCGGAATGATAGCTCGTGTTTTTTAAAGCTGTTTTAAAACTAAATGGGATATTTTTAATAAATTGCTAATGATAAATTTTTCCTCGTGAATTTTTTGAAACATCTTTGACAATACAGAAATTCATCCAAATGTGTGTGTGTGTGTATATATATTATATATATATATATATATATATATATATATAACTTATAACAGAAAATCTAAATGCTGGCGTCACGTATATATCAATACTTTTGTTTACATAACATCAATTTTATCAATAAATTGAATTGAATTTTTGATTTAATTTTGTTAGGAACTTTAGGAGTCTGGTAACATCGCAAAAGTCTTTAACACCGTAAACTCTTTTTTTTTAAAGTTTATCAAAGAACATATATTTCTTAGATAAAGCAAAAGATTTATAAAATCTTTTTTCTAAAAAAAGGAATTTCAAAGATTCTGTATTTATTTTACAATATTTTGAAGCATTTTTTTGTTGATTTGCAAATGAGAATATTCATTAAAGGATAAAACTGTGTGAATAAGTGAGATAGATGTATCTTGTATAAAGTGCAGCAGGAGTTATAATTCCATGTCTCTATATACATTCTAATGCAAAATAATCCAGATAAATGCTTCAAAGATGCGTGGGCAATAATTTACTTTTGAATATTCAAAAGTATAGCATTCATAATTATGCCTTGAAATAACAATCTGTTGTTTACTCGTATCAAATAAAGAATTATATATTACTTCACTCATATTTTATTACTGATAGG
>JAPMOQ010040537.1:0-11697 GCA_026543055.1 Argiope trifasciata
ACTTCTTTTCGATGAAGTTAAACAAGAAGGATTGTTCAAAACTGTCGACGATTGATACCAAATGGCCGCCAAGATTCTGACAAGTTTTGTCAGCATTTTGATGATTTTCAGGTTCTGAGATGAATTTGTAGCATGAATTTCTATAGCTCACGAAACCATCGTTGCATTTAGAAGGCTTTGGTGGTGGAACTGGGATTTCAGGATCTAGGAAGGAGAAATAGCTTTTATAAATACATGAAAACATTAATAGAATGTGTTTCGTATTTCACATCTGAAATTAACTTCATTTGTATCAGTGGAACTGAATTTAATTTGTTTCAGACCTGCGATTCAATTCATGTCATGTTTCTTTTTTTTAATGCTTAAACTCTCTTGCATATAATGCTTTTTGCCAAAAATGTTAAAAAAATATTGATCTTATTTAAAAATTATTGGATTTTATTTGACTAAACACTATTTAAGTGCAAATATTTGACTATAATTAGTGTCTACGAAGTTATTTTGAGTTTTTGAATAATCTGCTACTATAATTAATAAATTCCGAATATATGTATTAGTTTCTGTGTAATTTTTAACTCAAATTTATATTATATTATATATATGATATAGATATTAGTAATATAAGAGGAAATGAAACTAATTACGGAAACGAAACCAGAAACCATTTTCGGGGGTTTTTAGGGTCACGAGGGATCAATACTGTTGAACATTGTCCGATTCCTTGCAGAAAACATCCCTTAATTTGAATCCTTGTCTCAGGTTGACCCTTGAAAAAGTTCTCAGGCAGGATTCTTTTCTATTTAATGTAATTTTGATGATGTTGTGTTCCTTTTTACTTTGTCTACATTACTATTTTACTTAGATTCATCTGTATTTTGGTAGTAGCAGCATTAGCGCTCACTAAATACAATGACAGTTTTTAAAAAGTTTTTTAAAAATAATTTTTAAAAAATTTTAATCTTGTTCGAATATGAAATATTTTTTTAGTTTCAATTAATATTTTTGGTTCCGTTTCTGTAATTAGTTTATAAGCTATTTCTCAAGTCCCATATATTTTCTTTCTTTTACAGATATTTCCTTTCGTAAGATTGCACATATATCAAATAAATCCCTATAAGAATCTCATAATAAAATCAAAAATAATTAATACATTAAAAGTATTTACTTTTCATGAAAAATCAGGTATCAAATACCTTTTTCAATTACTGGAAAAACTATTTAAGAACAATTTAATTTAAATAGATTTTCTCCAAGTATTCTTTATCTATATCTATACTTACAGTAAATATCTATATTTATACTACCAAATTTGGTACATGTACACCTTGGAGGTCGGGAATGTGCAACTCGGAGCCTTTTTTTTTTCGAATTTTTAATTAGAATTTGAATTAATTAAAATTTAAGCGAAATTTCGACGTTTTTCCGCTATAATTTCCGAAAATATGATCGCATAAACATGATTTTTACATCAATTTAAAGATTAAAAAATTAGCCTTCTAATGGTATCAGTTTTTTAATGTATAACTTAAGCCTCTATTTTTAACGAATTTTTAAAGAAATATTTTAACCATGTTTTTTTACCACGTGACTGGATAAAATAAAAGAAAACAATGACGGAAGTTCAGATAAAAAAAAAAAAAAAACGATCACCTCAAATTAAATCTAACGGAATGGAACTTTCAGCACGTGACTGGATAAAATAAGAGAAATATAAAATGAGATATTTTCTAAAAAAAATAAATGCAAAGCAAAGGTTTCTAAATAATTAATTCAATAAATTATCTTTATTTATGCAGGATATGCATTCAAATTCCAGTTCAATGGCCAATTTGTAAAATATTATTAATAAGCATATATATTGTTTAATACTATTAATTTGATTTAAATAAAGTAAATAATTACATTTTATGCAGCTTGAGTCAAACGATGCATTTATGAATAATCAGTTTCACATTTCTTCATACTTTGCTCTGTGAGCCATATTTTACAAAATATTTTTATTAATATTTTAAATAAAAGTTGCTACACCAATCAGTCTTCTAAATCAATAATTAAAACTGACTGATTTATAAAAAAAGAGAATATTATTAGGATAACATGTTCTTTTAGAGCTTTTCGTCCATCATCGTAAAGAAAACATTAATTTCAGGCCAATAAATTCCCGGAGTTACTTCAAGGCTAATGAATATGTGATTTTATTGAAAATTTTATAACCCATTACTCATGGCGAACCAGCCGGTCGCCAAAGGCGGCTAGTTTATAATAAATCAATGTGTTTGTTTGTGTGTTTGTATTGGCAGCTTACAGGCCAGACCATTGGACCTACAGCTACCAAATTTGGAACATATATACCTTGGAGGTCGGGAATGTGCCCCTCGGAGCCCCCTTTTTCGAATTTTTAATTATCATTTGTATTAATTAAAATTTAAGCGAAATTTCGACATTTTTCCGCCATAACTTTTGAAAATATTATCGCACAAACATGAATTTTACATCAAGTTAAAGATATAAAAAAATTGTTTTCTATTTGTATTAGTGTTTTAACATATAACTTAACTACTATTTTTAATGAATTTTTAAAGAAATATTTTAAACACATTTTTCAACAGCATATTTCAGACAAAACAATAAAATTTAATCTGCACGAGCACGCCAATGGGAAAAAATTAGCTTTTATCAGCGTGTTGCCATCCTATTGACAAAAGCACAAATAAAACAAACAACTATTATTGCAAATTAAATCTAAAAAAATTTAACTTTCAGCCCGTGACTGGATGAAATTAAATAAATATTAAATGTTATATTTCCTAGAAAAATAAATGCAAAGAAGGTTTCTATGACCGTTTGCAATATATCTATCATTAATTCAATAAATAAGCTTTATTTACTGTAAACACGGTTTAGTTTATACATGATATGTATTCAAATTGGAGCCGAATGGCTATTTCGTAAATCTTTAGCAATAGGCATATACAGGGTGTCCCAAAAAGATTGAAACGCGCTTTAATTCTTTAACCGTTAGAGATAAGTAGGTGATGTAATTTGAAAAAATGTTCAAAATAAGATAGGAGAGAAGATTACATTAAGAAAAAAAATCCACCTATGAATTTTAAAAAGTTACACTTTGTAAATTTTTATACAACCCCACTAGGCAAATTTGGTCAATTAGAAAGTTTTTCCTTTCCATCCCAGAAGACCATTAAAAAAAAACTGCATAACTGTATCTTTAAAACTTTTTTAATAACAACACAGAAAAAAAATTGACTTATGTCACTTTTCCATACCACTTGAAAGACTTTTTCGTCGGTGAAAATAGGGACCATATCCAAATTGATAATAGAAATTCTTCGATCAAAAAAAGATAATAAGTGTAAAAGAAATCCAAAATGGCATTTAAATAGAGTCCTTATTGATGGAGTTAAACAGTTTTGACAGCATAAGATTGTAAGAAGTGTAACATAAAAATAATAATAAATAAAACGAAAATACATTTAAAAACACACGAATCATAAAGCATTCTCAAAATGTTTTCCATCAACACCAATACATAATTGGGCTCTTCTAATAATGCTCCTGTAAATATTTTGGAGTTCTCCTCCTGTAATATTATTGCATGCATTAATTATCTTTTGTTTAAGGTCAGTTACAGTCAGTTACATTTCTTTATGTAACTTAAAAATAAATAAAAAAAAACTTTAATATACACGTATTAGAAGCGGCTAAATTCCAGTTAAATGAAAGGCAAAAATCGTCTGGCAGTTAATTTGTTAGAATATCGGTTTGACATAAATGTGATGAATTTGAAAAGAATTAAAATTCTACCAGACTAATTTAACAGTATTTTTCTTTTTCATAAATTTTGCTATAAAAATCTGTCAAATGGCTTTTATTGATTTTCAGCGAAATCTTATAAAATTTCTAATGTAAATTTAGAATACATGGCATAAAATTACTTGTCCCTGATAAGATTAAAACAAAAGACAATTCTGTAACTGCATCGTGAATCTACCGTAAATACGCAAAAATGTGTTTTGTAAATAATATAAAAAAATTTATGTGTTTATAAATTGTTGCAAATTTACATTTCCATTTTGGTATATGGTCACTAAAAACAGCGTTCAATTTTCAATTATGCATAACTCACTCAATTTTAAGGATACAGCGATGCGGTTTTTTTTAATGGTTTTCTGGTATGGAAAGGAAAAACTTTCTAATTGACCAAATTTGCATAGAGGGGTTATATAAAAATTTAAAAAGTGTAACTTTTTAAAATTTATAGGTGGATTTTTTTTCTTAATGTAATTTTCTTTCCTATCTTATTTTGAACATTTTTTCAAATTACATTACCTACTTATCTCTAACGGTTAAAGAATTAAAGCGCGTTTCAATCTTTTTGGGACACCCTGTATATAGTTTAGTACTGTTAACTTGGTCTGAGTGAAGTGAATAATTATATTTTATGTAACTTGAGTCAATAAATGCATTGATAAATAACGAGTTTTAGATTTTTTTCGTACTTTGTTCTGTGAGATATATTTAACAAATATTTTTACTAATATTTTAAACAAAAGTTATGGCATCAATCAGTTTTCTAAATCAATCATTAAAACTGAATGATTTATAAAAAAATTAATATTATTATTAAAACATTCACTTTGACATCTTTCCTTCCACCATCTTAAAGAAAATATCAATTTAAGGCCAATCAATGCTTGGACTTTCTCCAAGGCTGATAATCAAATGAATACGTGTTTGCGTATATGAATGAGTGTGCGTGTTAGTGTTCTGCACACCAGACCATATGAACTATAGCTACCGCAATAGGTATTTATATATTTATTCTGGTAGATTAAAAAATATGCCTAGACAGATTTTTTTTTAAATTTTAATTAGTTAAAAAATGAAGCTAACATTTGTAATTTTTCTGCTATAACTATAAAAAATTTTAAAGCACAAGACTGGTTTTATAAATCCTCTTAAAAGTTTTTTTCATTACTATTTTAACCTATAAATTAATTGTCTACTTTTAATGAATTTTTTAAAAAATATTAAAACCATATTTTCCAACATTTAATTTCTCACAAACTCAATGATTTAATCTGCAAGATCACGGCAAGAGTGTATCAGCGCTTTGACAAAAATTCAAACTGAATGATTAAAGTAATTCATATTGCAAATTAAACTGAGGAAAGTGTGATGTTCAGCACGTGTTTAAACGGAAACTTAATGTTATGGTATAAGGCTTCTATAGCAATATGGGTTAAGTGACTATCGAAGTGTGAATATATTACGCTGAACAATTATAAAGAGAGCAAGGTACATAAATATTTAACAGAACATTTTAGAATGCATTACTCCTTTTGAGCCAGCTGGTCGCTATAGGCGTAGTATGGTCGCCATAGGCGGCTAATAATAAATAAACTTAAAGTTTTATGATGTAGAATAATGCCTCAAAGAATTGAAAAGTCACATTTATCTGTAAGCACCGCGTTTATTTGACGTATTCAAGTTTTTATCAATGAAATTAAAAATTGACATGAAAAAGCATTTTGTTGTTGTTTAGCAACAATAACAACAACAAAAATGTTTTTAGAGCTAACCTTGGATTGGAGCATAATATAAAAGGTTTTACTCCACCCGATATTCCAAATTAGATCACATCGTCGCTGGGGGAAGGAAAAATTCCCATTTCTAACTATGCTATCTCTTTCTAACTAAGCCTGGAACCTACTGAAGGGCAGGCGTTGTCCACATAGCCTGATTCCGGTCAAACAGGTAGTTTACAAAAACAATTCGAATCAAATGTCCAGTCTCCATAAAGTCAAATTTAACTAAAGGAAAAGGTTTAATACTTAACTGGCAGATCGTAGAATTTCTTCCAGCATATTAATTGAAAAATAAAAAATCAAACACTTGACTACTAGTTTATTTCACAGTTTTTTTATTATAACTTTCGAACAATTAACTATAATTTAATTTTAAAATATTAATATTTACCTAAAATGTTTTAATAAATTTTTAAAAAATGTTAGGTTTGTAAAGTATTGCAACAAATTAACACATTGTGTGCGGGTACATTTCGCAGCGGAACTGTACCAGGAGCGGGCGTTTTGCACGTAAATTTAGTTATTCAGTTAATCTCAATAGAATTAAAATTATTTAATTTTTAGCCAACTTTTCGTATTTTATAATGAAATATATAAATAACAACCATAAGGTTTTGTAAACAAAAAATATATGTTTTAGTGGATAAATTTATAATGGTATCGTAAATATGAAAAATCAAATAGAAATAGTGGTATATAGTTTTGTTTCGACTTGTTTTATATAAACATTTTTACATTATAAAAAATAGCAATCATAAAACTAATAATAGTTTACAGAGTGGCGACTTTCAAAGTATTTTCTCTATGGCAAAATCCACTCATTTTTGCAAGGATAAATAAAAAATTAATTTTAAATCTAAATTTATTTTTTAATCAACTTTCGCGTTCTGTGGTTCCGCATCGACTGATGTAAAAACTAGTTTTTATTTTTCTAACTTTTTCCAGAATCTATGTAGTAGACAAGAACATTCGGCTTCGTTTTCCTGTCTATACCGTAATTTTTGTTCCCACAAGTTTAATTTAGTTATATTAACGTCCCGTTTAAAGCAACACGAGGGCTATTTTGGGACGGACCTCGTCATTTTGAACCACGGTCAGATGATGAGGACGACACCTGAACTGGCAGCCCCCTCTCCACACCACGCCACACCAGTGGGAGGACGTTTGGCCTGACAGATTCAACGTGCAAGAGACCCCCTCACACGACGGATCTTCGGTGGAATCGAGTCTCGAACCTGAAACCCTCCGGTTCCGAAGCCGAGACCTTACCACCAGGCCACCGCGGCCCTTTTGTTCCCACAACCAAACCATGTTGTTACACTAACCCGTACTAGTACGTGAACCCCCTCTCAAGTATCAATCGTCAGAAAACACACTAGTACATGTCCCGCATACAATGCGTTAATATAATAGTAAGATACATGAAATAGTTTAGTATAGATTTCTTTTGAAAATTATTTGAAAAATCTCGGAAGTGACATTTCCATTCTAGGGTTAATGATCGAAAAGATAACGCCTTTTTTCACTATTTTACTATTGAATACAAACATATTTTATGTGTTTTATTTTGTACAATTGTAATAAACAAAATTCGCCCAAGCAGAATATAACAATAAAATGGAGATATTCCGTCTGAATTTTCAAAATATTCCTCCTATTGTTGGAGATTCGGCGTAGAGAAATGTTGTCACGTTTCATCTATTTTAAGAATAAAGAAAGATGCAGTTTGCATTTTCGGTCAAACGCATCGGAAAGACACGCCCATGTCCATTCTTAAAATAGCCACTCGTTTTACGAAGAACTCGTTCCTGAATTACACTATTTATTTCTTCTGACAGAAAAACAAATTAAAGAGAAACAAAAGCACTGAAAATGAAACTATAAAATTTGTTTCATTTAAGGTATCCGACTACATTAAAAATATTAGTTGTCAACCACATTGGCGAATGTTTTTTTATTGTTATTTCTTGCAGTTCAGACTTTCCTCTTTCCAAAAAAGTTTAAGGTATCCGACTACGTTCAAAGGAGAATTTCTCCAAAATTGGATTGTTTAAAAACTATTTAAAATTATGGTTTTTGGATGCATTGCCAATTATGACACAAATTACTAAGAATACAACAAACATAATATATTTTGACAAATAGGAGAATTTATAGTAAATTTCAATGAAATTTAACCAAAACGGTTAACACTCTACATAAAATAGCAATGCAGCAATCCTTTTGTTCTTTGCACACAAATCATAGAATATGATGATGAATGAAATGAACCAAAATATAAGAAAAGTTTTGAGATGCAAAGAAATTATGGCTAAAAATATATGCATATATACGTTTTTTTTTCATAAATTCACAACTTAATTTTTCTAAAAACACCTATAAAGTAAAAAGTACTTCACCAACAATCAAACTTTGGGTTCATTTCATTGCCTATATAGTTTGAAACACACGCTGAAATTTTTACGTAAATACCTCTATCAATTTTTGAGATATTATGCTAACGGTGGAGAATTTTTATGAAAATTAAAACTGAAGTTGAAGACAAATTTTTGCTGAAAAATATATTTTGCTTAAAATTTCCCTGGATAGTGGACTAGACATTCATTTTCTTGGTAAAAATAAGCTGCTTTGGAAAGATGAAAGTCTGAACTACAAAAAAAAACACAATTTAAAAAGAATTCGTCAATGTGGTTGATAACTAGTGTTTCCAACGTAGTCGGATACCTTAATCTTTCGTAGGAAATGGATGGAATGACCTATCATCCAGGGTCACATATTTTTCAACTATAATTTGTCTTTAATTTCCATTTTTACTAAACTTTAATTTTCAAAAGAATTATCCACCATCAATATGACATATCAAAACCTAATAGAGGTATTTACATAAATATGTCAGCGTAGGTTTTAAATAATATGGACAGTGAAATGAACCAAAAGTTTTATTGTTGGAGAAATACTTTTTCTTTTATAGGTGTTTTCAAAAAATTGTCGTGAATTTATGAAAAGAAATGCACATATACGTATATTTTTACCCAGAACTTCTTTGCATCTCAAAAGGTTTCTTAGATTTTGGTTCATTTCATTCATTATCATATTCGAAAACTTGCGTACAAAGAAAAATAGGATTGCTGCATTACCATTTTGTATTGAGTGTTAACAGTTTTAGATAAATTTCACTAAAATTTACTACACATTTTCCTATTTCTCAAAATATATTATATTTTCAAATAATGTTTTTGTATTTATAATGTTTATAATTGACAATAAATCTAAAAATCATAAATAACTTTTTAAATATCCAATTTTTCAAAACTTTTGAACGTAGTCGAATCCCTTTAATCGAGAAGATCAGTATAGTAAAAAAGTATACGAGTAAAAAAGGATTATTTTTAGAGGGATGTATTTTAAGGGATGCATTTTATTTGATCATCTAATAAACTATATATTTTTGACATTTAATGAGGGATATATTTTTAGAAGGAAAGGCAAAGCATTTTTAGTATTAAGTTATGAATAAGAAAAGCTATATTTATATTTTAATGATTTATAATGAAAGAAACAGCGTTTTCACTTTTAGATGATGAATTATCTGAATACATTTATGTTTTAGGAAATTATATTTTTGTTTCATTTAATAAAACATTTTATGTATTTTATAGAATATATAATAATACATTCTTATCATTTAGGGAAATATATATTTTTTAAAAGTAAAGGGGAATGAAATATTTTATATAATGAAATTGAAATTAATGAAATATTTTATATATTTTATAGAATATATAAGAATAGATTCTTATCATTTAGGGAAATATATATTTTTTAAAGTAAAGGGGAATGAAATATTTTATATAATGAGATTGAAATTAATGAAATATTTTATAGAATATATAAGAATTCTTATCATTTAGGGAAATGCATATTTTAAAAGTAAAGGGGAATGAAATATTTTATATAATAAAATTGAAATTAACGAATATTTTATATATTTTATAGAATATATAAAAATACATTCTTATCATTTAGGGAAATATATATATTTTTTAAAAGTAAAGGGGAATGAAATATTTTATATAATGAGATTGAAATTAATGAAATATTTTATATATTTTATAGAATATATAAGAATATATTCTTATCATTTAGTAATATATATATTTTTTAAACTAAAGGGGCAGTCTTTGTAATATTTAGTTAAAGAAAAATAAAGATAGATTTACGTGCTCGTATAAAGTATAATAGGGCCGCGGTAGCCTGGTTGGTAGAGCATGAGTCTCGTAACCGAAAGGTCGCGCGTTCTGTCCTCGTCTCGGCCAAAGACCACCGTGTTGGCTCATGGCAGTTGGGGCACGCTAAATAGGTCGTGGCTGCAAAGTCCTCTAAGTTGCTATAACAAATGATACCTCTGGGGGTACTGAATCAAGGATGAGACGGTCTCTGATTCGGATCTCAATTCTGACTTGCGGATGGATGCATGATTTCGGACACCCCCTAAAAAGGGTTTGTGTCTTGTGAGTTCGAACAAAGTCGCCCTTTCATCAGAACAGTGCTCGTTCACATCGAAAGGCGCACACTTCTGCCTTCGTTCGAAAGAGATCCGGTCATTCCGGCTTGGAATGACCAAGTGGCACTAGGCCCACCACCATAAAGTGTAATAATTTCCAAAAAATTCAAAATCTTTTGACGAGTTTGTGCTTTAAATCCCCCTAGTTCGAAACATAGGTTTTTGGAAAATGTCCGCCTGTCTGCATGTGACAAAGGCAACTTTAAAAAGCTTTGATCTAGACAGATGAAATTTGGTGCAAGTTCTTTATACTGCATTTGTGGATATCTGTCCAATTCTGTGGGCCGCGGTGGCCTGGTGGTAAGGTCTCGTCTTCGGAACAGGTCCGAGACTCGATTCCACCGAAGAACCGTCGTGTGAGGGAGTCTCTTGCACGTTAAATCTGTCAGGCCAAACGTCCTCCCGCTGGTGTGGCGTGGTGTGGAGAGGGGGGTGCCACTTCAGGTGTCGTCTGACCGTGGTTCAAAATGACAAGGTCCGTCCCTAAATAGCCCTCGTGTTGCTTTACGACGGGACGTTAAAATAACTAAACTAAACAAACTGTCAAATTCTGTTCAGAGCAAATTTGTCTGTCCAGCTATCCGAATCAAAGTTAACACGATAACTGTAAAATAAGATAAATAAATATAAAGAGAGTTAGACAGATAAAACGTAGATTTAACATCTGTAGTGTAGACATGTATCAAATTTTGAATCAAATTCAACAAAGGGTTGATTGTCCCTAGGTTGGTAATTATAGAAAATTTTTAAACATGATAACTCAAAATGCATTGAAATGTTAGAAATTTGGTATGTGTTTTTGTCATTATAAGCGTCTCTGTGTAAAATTTGTGTTTCACTCAGTAGGGAAAAAGGCGCCTAAAACAGAAATTTGTATTTTGGATGTTAGTAACCGCACGCCTAAAAGTAATCACCAAAACACCAGCCAAGGATACCAGGACAGATTCATCAAAAACAATAAATTCATGCCAAAAGTTGGCATTTCATAATTATTATACACCATTCTCCTTCAAGGTGTGTCCTGGGATGATAATTTTTGCTAGATAGAATACGAGAAAATTTCAGGGAAACCACTTTTCCGGGTTTTATATTAATGAATATTTGAAAAATTTTATCAACAAAAATATAGGCATAAAATGTTAAAAAAAAGTCTTATAGAAATTTGCTATACTCTTTCATTTCTGAGAATCACCAAGAAATAATATTTCTAAAATATTCAATTATAAATTACATTATAATCTATATTTATAAAATCGGGAACTTATTTTTTACTTGTCTGAACATTAATGTCACACCACACTTATATAATTTTCCCGGGCATCTTAAAGTGTAGATATATAGAATATAGAATATATAGAATATAGTGTAGATATCTAGAAAAAGTCACAAACTTTCTTCTATAGAGGACTTTTAACGTGATGTAACTCATAAAGAATTTTTTACACGAACTTAAAACTTAAAAAATGAATTTTTGAGTAACTCCCATTTTTGTGCAACTATGTTTCCACTTTTTGAAAAATTCAATCA
>JAPMOQ010040537.1:21697-39920 GCA_026543055.1 Argiope trifasciata
ATTTTTCTAACTCAAGATTTCTAATTCTTTTATATCCGTGATATAATGTTGTCTTTCCTATTAATCATACAGGCTATAGCATCAGAGCTCAATAACATAGGGTTTAAAATTTCTCCCAGGACCATGTATGTCTCATTCTAGAATAGAAACACCAAAAATTTCATCCATATATAAATGGTGAGGCAAAAAAATGTCACGTCTCAAAGCCGAGAATGTACAAACTAAAAACCTTATGGTGGGAAACTATACGCGTTTTACTTTTTCTTTCTTGCTTTTTTTCGGTGGGGTTTGTACAGCAACTATTCTTTACTACAATACATACTATGCTATAAATAGCTTACATCTGTATATAATATCATATGCATGACTCTGCCCTCGTTGGAGTCATACGTTCGTTACAAAGACAGTAAATAAATTAATAAGTAAAAAACTCTTTTCTACTGCTTGAATCATTCAGGCCATCAACACATTTTCCTCTTATGCCTTATTATTTTTTCGTTCTTTCTTCATTTATTTACTTTATTTTTTGGGGTGGAGGATGTCTTTAGCTCCCTTTGCAGCTAACATACAAAAAAAATTTTTTGAATGGCTTGTCCTTAATCAATGAAACACCACTTTTGCCGCACAATCATCACCAGGATACTATAATACAAATCTATATCTATACTTATAATAAAGCTCAATGTGTGTGTGTGTGTGTGTGTGTTGGCGCTCAACAGGTCAGACCGTTGGACCTACAGCTACCTAATTTGGTACATGTATACCTCGGAGGTTGGGAATGTGCACCTCAGAGCCAGTTTTTCGAATTTTTAATCAGAATTTGAATTAATTAAAATTTAAGCAAAATTTCAACGTTTGTCCACTATAATTTCCGAAAATATAATCGGACAAACATGATTTTAACATCAATTTAAAGATTAAAAAAATTAGCTTTCTATTGGTATCAGTGTTTTAATGTATAATTTAAGTCCCTGTTTTTAACGAATTTGTAAAGAAATATTTTAATCATGTTTTTTTTAGTACGTGACTGGATAAAAGTAAAGAAAACAATGACGGAAGTTCAAATAATAATAATAATAAACTATCATCGTAAATCAAGTCTAAAGAAATGCACCTTTTAGCACGTGACTGGATAAAATAAAAGAAACATAAAATGGATATTTTCTAAAAAAATAAATGCAACGCAAATGTTTCTATAATCGTTTGCAATATCTAAATCATTTTCAATATTTTTTTTTTCATTATAAAATGTGCGATTTTCTAAAAAAATAAATGCAAAGCCAAGGTTCCTATAATCGTTTGCAACATCTAAATCATTTATTCAATATTTTTTTTCCTTTTTTGCTTTCTTTAAAAAAATATATTTAATATTTTGGCAACATCACGGTAAAAAAGCATTTTTAATTTCAGGCCAATCAATGCCCGGAATTACTTCAAGGCTAATGAATATGGGACTTAATTGAAAAATTTAGAACGCATTACTCATGGCAAACCAGCTGGTCGCCAAAGGCAGCTAATATATATATATATATATATATGTATGCCACTAGAACTCTTTAGTTTTATCTTTATTGACACCTAGTTTTAAAGCAACACTAGGGCTATTATGGGACGAAATTCGTAATTCTGAGTCACCGTCAGATGACAAAGACGACACCTGAACTGACATCCCATCTCCCAAATTTGACGCCACACCAGTGGGAGGACGTTTGATCCCAATGGATTTAACGTGCACCAGACTCTCTTACATAGTAGTTATTTGGTGGAATCGGGTCTCGAGGCTCCTCGTTTTCCTCCGTTTGAATCCTCCGTTTTCGAAGCCGTGACCTAACTTCTAAGCCACCGATAACCACTTTTTCAAAGACATGGACGGTCGCTAAGCAAGGTTTTACGTTTTTCTTAACACGTTCCCTTCCACTACCCGCTCCTGATATCAGGATACTATCTTATGAGATGATCTTTCTTTGCTATCTTTTAACTGTGGTGGAGAAGGTGTCGTCTCATAAAATCAAACAAAGAATTTATTATGACAATAAAAAGGGTTTTTAGTAAAACGTGACAATACCTGTAGGTCTTTGACAGATATATCCTTTTTTGTCAATTTCGCAATAATCGGCAACCCACTCGCCTTTGGCGACTCCTTCGTAGTTCAAACGAGCACAATATTTCTGAAATTGATAAGAAAAAAGAAGTCAAATTATTATCCAACTCTTGACTTGATAGAATTGAAATATATTTAAAAGAAAGAAAACATTTTGAGTAGCATCGATAAATTCACGGCTTAATTTTTCTAAAAACACCTATAAATGAAAAAGTACTTCACCAACAATGAAATTTTTGGTTCTTTTCTTAGTCTATACCATTTAAAACATAAGCTGAGATTTTTACGTAAATATTTCTAATAGTTTTTCAGATATCATGTTAACGGTGGGAAGTTTTTATGAAATTAAAGTTTTAAGAAAATTTAAAGTGAAAGACGAATTTTAGCTGAAAAATATTTGTCCCTGGTCAGATCTTCCTTTTCCTAGAAAAGATAAACTGTTTTAGAAAGAGGAAAGTCTGAACTACAAGAAATAACAATAAAAAAAAAATCTCCACTGTGATCGATAACCAGGATTTTTAACGTAGTCGGATACCTTAATTTAAAAAGTTCTATTGAAATATAATGAAAGTAAGCACTGCTTTAAAATAAGGTCGAATAATATATATTACTAAAGAACAATTTTTGAATTATAAGACAAGAAATTAGATTTTTTAAAAAATCAGAGGATTTGTTAAATAAAATTAATTATAATTTTTTTAGAATCCACCAAATTAAATATTAAAATCAATTCTACGTGAAAGAGTTAAATTCTGAAAAAATTCGAATCTTAATAATTCGTACTATCGAATTTGAGATTCGTTTACATGTTTCAAAAATAAAGTTTAAAAAAATTCAAATAATAAAACAAAGATTAAAATAATACACATAAACAGACGAACACATAATTTCAAATATTCATAAATATAAAGACAAAGTAGGAAGAAAAGCAGCCGGAATTAGAATATTTTTAATCAATAATAAAATTATAAGTGGCATAAAATAAAGTTAGAATTTCTATGCAACTTATTTTTGATGTGCATGTGAGCTGAATCAGAAACCGAAACGTTGCCAACTAGGGAATAGATATAATTTCATTTATTCAAGCGTTTCAAAGTAAACCGATAACAATTTTCGATATCCTGTCTGGTAGCATTAAATAATGAAGTCTTGCAAACACTGAATCAGCAATTTCTCAATATTGCAATCGTAATTAAAAGTATCTACTTTCAAAGTTATCAAAAGTACGGTTATTACAATAATTGGATGCTCTGTCTGTATGATGTTTGTAAATGTTATGCAGAATTTCGGTATAATTCTATCTCAAAACGATAATGTTCTGGTATCATACAAATCTTTAATTAAAAAAATGGATGGTAAAAAAATTTGAATAACTTTTCTAAAATATCTTATATGAAGAAATTTGAAACTTGTTTTCCTCTAGCTTGCACTCATATAATGATTTTTACGTGTCACAGTTTATAGAATAATTCTAAAACAAGATAATTAAAAGAACTTTAAAAAATTCGAAAGATGATATGTAAGAGTAAATAAAAAAATTCTAATATTCTAAAACCAGAAAATTCTATTCACTCAAAAACCAGAAAATAAAAGACTTTTTTAAAAAAATCGAAAGATGATTTGTAAAAGTAAATAAAAAACTCTAATATTCATTTTTGATTTGTCAGTAAATAGCAATTAGAATATTTACGTAGTTAGATTAAAGCACGTAATTATACCAAGGAAACGTACCGTAAACTGGTCAAAGAATCAAATTATTGTGACCCATAATTTTCGTAGGTAAATAAGAAGTAGAGAAGCATATCATCGTATCATGTATGTGGCAAATAAGCTCTATTAAAAAACGGGATTGCAATGATATACATAGCATATTTCCATAGCAAGAGCACAACATTATCACCGTATACCTCAAAGCATGCATAAGTTATCGAACAAAGACTAATTCCGATAGGAATATGTTTACGAAAGAGATCACTACATGTAGATAGGCGACCATGTTTCTATAGTAACTGAAAATTCAGGATTCGATTTTTTTAGATACTAATATAAGAACAACTGTACAAAAATCGGAGACAGAGACAGAACAGATGAACATAATTCGAACCGAACTATTAATATATTTCAGTGATTCTAATAAAATTCTTTTTTCTCTGCCTGGAATTTTTTTTTCTCTTTTTTCTTTTATTATTCTTCAAGAAAATAATATATTGCAAAGACATCATTAATTAGATAATTTTTTAGCTAAGAACATGGATTCTTACTTGAATCTACGAACGACACACAAAATATCGTTATTTTTGGCATAGTAACCAGAACAGTCAATGACATTCTAGATTAGAAAACTCATTGGATCTAGCATCTTTCGTTTACTAAACATATTTAAAGAGTAATTTTTTACACATTTTGTTAGACTTTATTCAACCAAATAATGAATTTATTTTTATGAATTTGAATATTGCTAATACTGATGTAGAAATTTTAACCTGCACCATATAAGATGCACATTTATCTTCCATTTAAATAGTTTTTCTCATTCATTTTCGCTGGTTGATGACCTACAAATTTGAGACATTTATTTAATAGCGAATCAATCACCATTTTATGATTTTCAGATTAGATACTGTGAACTGTCATTAAAGGTTCGTAGTTTGATATGCAAAATCAAACGCAAATGGAATCGGATTATCTAAAATACCGTGATTAATTTTAAAAAATGCAATGTTGCAATTTTTTGGTGATATTTCATGAAAATGGCTGAATCTCAAAATGTGTATTTTATAGATGGTTCTTGATGGCAAAATTCCTTGTTAATTGAACTATAAATTACTGTCAGTATTAAAATATAAATTATCTGGCTATTTCTGACTTGCTTTAATTCTGAAAAAGAACAAAAACTGATGAGATAAAAGAATGAGATTAATTTTTCGAATGAAAGCGCCTGTAAAATAAAGGAAGAACTGGATTCACTGCTTAATCAGACACGTGCGTCATTCGATAATGGAAAAATGATTCTAATAATCAGAAGAAAAAAATACATTTCAAAGTGGCAATGAATTCAAAATAAAACGAGTTTCTTTATTCGTTCGGCACGGTCAGAACAGAAATGACAATTTAAGACTGGAATTCTAATTAACACAATAAATGAAATAGAAAGGATATTTTGATATTTGAGAGGAAATCTAACATGAATAATGGGATTTTGCTGATTTAATCTTTTTCGAGTCTTAATTTTAAGAAAGAATTCTTTTTGAGTAAAAAAGATTTAATTTATCCTATGAATAAGATTGCTTGATAAAGATAAATATTGAACATCCAGTTCAACTTATAAAATTTTGTTTATTAAAAAAAGAACGCAAATTATGCACACAAACTTGAAACTTTTTCAAACAGCTCTGAATTTTAATTCGTCAAGCACATTCCTGTTTTCATAAAAACAACAGGTGCAAAGTGAATTTCTTCAATCACTTGCAAACGATTTGAAAGCTAGTTTCGTTTTTAGAAATGACTGCTCTTTTAAAGTGGTGATTTTATTATATTTTCTGTCTAATGACGTTTTTAATAATTTGAAAATTATTTTTTTCCTGTTTAATGACGTAGATATGTGAAATTAGTGATATTGAAAGATAAATCTTTTTCGATATAATGAATATCTTTTCGATATGATAAAATGACATCATTTCATCTCGTATCTGTAAAATTTCCAATTACTTCGTGTTTTTTAATAAAAATATTTTTTTTTAAATTCAGGCTCTTTAATAGTTTTCTTTTTGTGATATATTATTGATTATTATTATTGTGATGCATAAGTTTTTTTCTGTTTAATGAAGTAGATATGTGAAATAAAGGATATTGAAAGATAAATCTTTTTTGATAAAATGAATATCTTTTCGATACAATATAAGAATATATTTTCAGCTTGTATCTTAAAATGTTCAAATTACTTCCCTTTTTCGTATTTAAAAATATCTTTTTTTATATATATGCAGAGACAGGAAAAATTTTAGGAGTCAAAGTACGAAACCATGGCAGTTTATTAGTTGATTTAAAAAATACGGCTAGATTAATTTAAGTTCTTATGAACTAATTTAAATATTAATTCAGAAAAATTAGAATTATACTTCTCATAATACAGGTGATTTTTTTAACCTTGAATATTAAATTGTCGAATGCCGTATTAAATCAACTGAAAGAAAGAAAAAAGAAGAAAGAAAAGAAGAAAAAAAGAAAGAAACGAGCTAGAATATTATTTTCTTTCAGAATAGCATAATATTTCCAGAATATCATTATCAAATCCTTAAATTTATTACTCCTCAAGAAAAATAGATATTTTTTCCCTCTTAATCGGTTTTCGTAATAAAAATATGTTACTTTTTAAATATAAATATTATGAAGAGGAGTTATTATTCCCTCTACTCGCAAACAGTTTCAAAACTTTTAAAAAACAAATTCCCCAATTACTATCAGATATACAATTACATAGGACTTGCAAGAATAGATTGCATAAATGACTAGAAACAAATTTTGCAAGTGCGTGTCCAATTACCATCTTTGAGTGCACTGAACTCCTCAATTAATAATGAACTCTATCCACGCGAAGTAATTTCTGCGTTGGATGACGTCTGATACGTTTCCAAAATATAGTTTAAATGATACATTCTGTCATTTATTAAAAGGCAACTGTAATTTTTCAATAGCAACCATACACATGATTTTATATCATAAATTGATGATTAAATCTATCTAAATAAAAATGAATGTTTGTCTGTATGTCTCTTACGCCTTACTAAACCGTTGCGATGAAACTTGGTCAGTTTATTGTTTACACCTACAGAATGGTTATAGGGATAGTACAATTACCTTTAAAAAATTGAATCTCAACCGCATCTATTTACTAAGGATTAAATTCCAAATAACTCATCGAAGAGACAATAGATCCTGCAGAAAGGCTAAATCCAAGGTAAATATTTTGTTGCTTATAGTACCAAATACCATGCAAGTCATTCTCTGAGGTAACACCTTTATTATAGACTAGCCGCCTTTGGCGACCAGCTGGTTTGCCATGAGTAATGGGTTCTAAAATTTTCAATTAAATCACATATTCATTAGCCTTGAAGTCATTCCGGGCATTGATTGGCCTGAAATTAATATTTTCTTTAAGATGATGGACTGAAAGTTCTAAAAGAACGCGTTTTCCTAATAATATTCTTTAATTTTATAAACCAGTCAGTTCTAATGATTGATTTAGAAGACTGATTGATGTAGCAACTTTTATTTAAAATATTGATAAAAATATTTTGTAAAATATGGCTCACAGAGCAAAGTATGAAGAAATCTCAAACTCATTATTCATAAATGCATTGTTAGACTCAAACTACATAATATGTAATTATTTACTTCATTTAGATCAAATTAATAGTATTAAACAATATATATGCCTATTAATAATATTTTGCAAATTGACCATTGGAAAGGAATTTGAATGCATATCCTGTATAAATAAATTTATTCAATTAATGATTTAAATATTGCAAACGCTCATAGAATTCTTTGCCTTGCATTCTTTAAAGAAAATATCACATTTTATATTTATTTTATTTCATCGAGTCACGTGCTAAAAGTTGCATTTCTTCAGATTTAATTTGCTATTATAGTTTCTTTTTTAATTTGAACTTCCGTCAAAATGATGGCAACACGGTGATAAAACCGAATTTTTTCCCTTTGACGTGCTCTTGCAGATTTTATAGAAACCTTAGCTTTGCATTTATTTTTTTAGAAACTATCACATTTTATAATGAGAAAAAATTATTGAATTAATGAGACAGATATTGCAAACGATAATAGAAATATGCCATTAAGTCGGGATTCCAATGCATATCCTGTCTAAATTCGATCAGGTTTACCGTAAAGAAGATTTATTTAATTAATTATTGCAAACGATCATAGAATCCTTTGCTTTGCATTTCTTTTTTTAGAAAATATCACATTTTATATTTCTTTTATTTTATCCAGTCACGTGTTAAAAGTAGCATTTCTTTAGATTTATTTTGCGATGATAGTTTTTTTTTATTTGAACTTCCGGAATTCTTTTATTTTATCCAGTCACGTGATAAAAACATAGTTAAAATATTTCTTTAAAAATTTGTTAAAAATAGAAGCTTACGTTATAAATTTTAAAAAATTATACCGTTAGAGAGCTAATTTTTTATCTTTAAATTAATATAAAAATCATGTTTGTGCAATTATATTTTCGGAACTTAAAACGGAAAAACGTCAAAATTTCGCTTAAATTTTAATTAATTCACATTCTAATTAAAAATTCGAAAAATGGGCTCCTAGGTGCATATTCCCAACCTCCAAGGTATACATGTACCAAATTTGGTCGCTGTAGGTCCAACGGTCTGACCTGTAGAGCGCCAACACACACACACACACACACACACACACACGCACACACACACACACACACACACACACACACACACATTGAGCTTTATTATAAGTACAGATTATGCGCGAAAGTTTTGGGGAGACCAACCCTGAGGGTTTTAGATTTTGATTAAATTTCAGTGTTTTCGCAGTAATCACCAAAAATATTGCAATACAAATAATTTTGCACCGTCTAATTTTTCAAAAATTATCCTTTCAACTATATTACCGATTTTAAGGTATAAAATATGTTTTCTATGTTTAATCAATTTTAAGAGGAAATATTTTTATCACCTTTTGTAAAACTAAATTTGAGAATTCTAATTGAATATAAACGAGTCACGAGATACATACAATAAATAGTTTCTTTCATTACCATTCTGAAAGAACAGTAAGTTTTATGATTCTAAGAGAATACACAAATCTAATAGATAAAAATGCATATTTTTTTGTTCGTATTTTATATACTGTCATACCGTTTATCTTATTTCAACAAAACATTACAAAATTATTTATTGACTTCGTTTAATAATATATTTTTCTGCTGCAGCAAAGCGCCGGGTACAGGCTAGTACTAAATATAAAAGAAAAAGCGATATTGGTTTTGAAATGAAAACGACTGAAATCTGCGAAATCAATTTTTTTTCCCATTTTCATACTATAAGTTGAAAGCTTTCTTTTTAATTTTGGAATGTCTGCTTTTAGTCGCGCTCTAGCTATCGTGTTCTAAAATTGAATTAATAATTCAATATCTTAGCCTAACAATATAATAAAATTTCAAGATGAAATATTTTTCAAATTATTTTTTAAAAATTTAATTTTGAAACGAAAAACTATTTTTTTTTTTCAGTTTTGTTTTCGTTCTAATTATTTTGAATTATTTATATGAAAAAATAAGTTCATATAAACATAAGAGCAATTCGAAAAAAAAATTCGAATCCTTTAAATTCGAAATTGTTTAATGTTTTTAATCGTCTTCTTTGATTAAATGAAATCGATAGCTTTAGATAACTGTTTTCGAATCAGAATTGCCAAAGCTAGGGAGAGAACATTTTAAGCGGGATGTTTTGATAATTAATCGAATTTTAATTTTAAAGTTTAAATGTCTACTTGCTTTAAACACTTCGAATTAAAATGAGATTTAAAGTTATTAGAAGGATGTTTACACCTTCAAACCCTAACCACAACCAGTACAGACTTAACATCTGATGATGTCGTGTCGGCATTATGACGGAAAGAGGGGTCCAGTAGCTTCTGAGGCTAAGAACCCCTGAACACTGGATGGCAGAAGTTTGACTTCCAACTCATATGAAGAAGACATTCACACATTCGCTTTTTCATTCCTTTTTACAGTGTGGCTCTTTCACACACCTAATAAATAGGCCATAAGAGCAATCATGCCCAAACCAAGACACGGACACAAGATTTTCAGATCATGGGGAAGATGCTCTACCTCTAATAAAGGACGCCGGCGATTTAACATGCGAATTATTTGAAATTTGGATTGACAGTATGTCGATCTGCTCGTTCATAAGCGTGTTAACGTAGTAGCAATGACTTAATCTGGGAATTGATCTCATCATGAAATAGTCTTGTATGGAATTTTGAGTTTCATTTGAATGAGAATGGACCGAATATACATGGGCGTCTAAAAGGCATATTCTGTTTTCTTCATCATTCTATAAAGCACTAAACGCTGTAACGTCTCGATCTGGTCCGATCAAATAAAGGGTAGCTTTTTAATCAAATTACTTCATTTACAGCTTTAATTTACAGAAAAAAATACTCTTTATCATCTAAGTTAAATGTAAGGTTCTATGGACAACACCACAAGAATAGTTCCTCGAAATATTTCGGAGAAACTCACGATAACAGCTAGCCGGCCGTCAAAGTCTCACGCTGGTACCGTGGTTAGCTCCAGGAATCCACCGAATTCCTCGGGTGGAATTTTCTCTCGAACGCTCTATTTTCACCGATCTCTCCTCTCGACCCCTTCACCAAAAAACTCTTCGTCTCACTCTCTCTCTAAAAATCTCGCCTTTTCTCTCTTCTTTCAGCTCCACCTCTCATCCACATTGGAGCATTTGGGCTGCCGATTCTCCAATCGTAGTTCAGAAAAAACTTCACTGATCTACAGTTGACCGCAGGAATGTTTGTGGTCCACAATGCAGGATACACATCTGTGTCTCAGACACGATTAGTGCACGGGTGGTCCTTAATCTGTACTCACTCTAAAGGGCAAGATGTCCGTTCTTAGAAAGAGGGTTCCCCACCTGTCCATCTGTAAGCAATTACACTGGAATAAACAGTCGCCATTGAGGAGACTAGTCTGGAAAGGGCAATTATAGAGCGTGGGAAAAAGAAACCATAATGGTAAGACCGGGGAGAAGCTGAATCATTACAACGCTCATGTAAGGGATTCTGAAAATTGATGTTTCTTGAATTGATGCTTTTTCATTAGTTTCGAGGGAATTTTACATTTCAGCTTATTTTTGAGCGTTTCTTCTCTTTTTCGTTCATTTTTCTTTTACTTACCACTTCCTCTGTTTATCTAATTACTACATTAATATGAGGTGCAATTTACCTCAAATGCAGCACATGGCAGAAACTTATTACTTAACATATTAAGGTATCCAACTACGCACGAAATTTTTTTTAAAAAAAATTGTTTTTAAAAAAAAATATTTAAAAATATGGTTTTTAAATGTATTGTCAATTATAATGCAAAATACTATTAATATAACAAAATTATTTGAAAATATAATATATTTTGAGAAATCTGAATATTTTAATAAATTTTAATGATATTTAACCAAAATGGTTAACATTCTACACAAAATGGTAATGCAGCAATCCTATTTTTCTTTGTGTACAAGTTATAGAATACAATGATGAATGAAATGAATCAAAATCTTAGAAACAATTTGAGATGAAAAGAAATTGTGGGGAAAATGTACGCATATATGCATTTTTTCCATCAATTCACAGCTTAATTTTTCTAAAAACACCCATAAAGGAAAAAGTGTTTCAGCAACAATCAAACTTTTGATTCATTTCATTACCCATATTAATGAGGCTGCGTTAGCCTGGTTGGTAGAGCGTCAGTCTCGTAACCCAAAAGTCGCGGGTTCTGTCCTCGTCTCGGCCAAAGACCGGCGTGTTGGCTAATGGCAGTTGGGGCACATTCAATAGGTCGCGACTGCAAAGTCCTCCAAGTTCCCATAACAAAACGATACCTCTGGGGGTACTGAATCAGGGATGAGTCGGTCTCTGATTTGGATCTAAATTCCGACTTGCGGATGGATGAATGAGTGTATGAATGAGTTCGACCGCCCCTTAAAAACAGTTGTGTCGTGTGTGCTCGAGCAAAGCCATACTTTCACCTTAACGGTGCTCGATACCAACGAAAGGCGCACACCTCTGCCTTAATTCGAAAGAGCTCCGCTCATTCGTGATTGGTGTAACCAAGTAGCATTAGAACCACCACCCACCCATATTAATTAAAACACACGCTGAAATGTTTATATTAATGTTTCTATTAGTCTTTGAGATATCATGTTAACGGTGGAAAATTTTTATGAAAATTAAAATTTTCAGAAAATTGAGTTTAAAGACAAATATTCGCTGAAAAATGTGAGACTTTGGATGATAAGTCAGGTCTTTCTCTTCCTGAAAAAAACAAACTGTTTAGGAAAGAGAAAAGTCTGAACTATAAGAAATAACATTAAAGAAACATTCACTATAATGATCGAAATCAGTGTTTTTAACGTAGTCGGATACTTTATGTAAAAAAGAAAATTAATTCTCATATTTTACTCACCACATTTCTTTCAAATTTCAATCTCGATCGATAGTATTCGTTTTAAATCCCTCATAAAAAATCTAGTTAATATTCGAAAATGTATATAAATTAAAACCCACATAATTTAATTAAATATTAAATGTATATAAATTATGTAAAATGTATATAAATTAAAACCCACATAATTTAATTAAATATTAAATGTATATAAATTATGTAAAATGTATATAAATTAAAACCCACATTAAGTATTAATTAAGTATTAACTCCCCTCTTTGGCCCCCTCCAGTATTCTATGCTTTATTATTAGATTGTTATTCCATTGTTAATTTAGTAATGATCATTGATTATATTTCAGTTGTTATTGGATGCAGAAGTTTTCAACAATCACTCTTAATATTGTTGATAGCAGAAATATTACTGTTTAATGTTAAACAAACGCACAAAATACAAACAATATAATAGATGAAACAATGAATCCCCTTTCTACTGCTCTGTTAAGAATCATTTCTCTTTTTGCAACTGATCGTTGTGTGACTTTTTTATTGCTGAGCTATGCTTGGTATGTTTTGTAATGCTACGGTCAATTTATTCAATGAGGCTACGGCCATCATTGGATGGATTGTCCTATGGACGATCTTGGAACCGTTGAAATATTTTTCGGCTTTGCTTTATCCGATATTAAAATCCCTCCCCCTATTTCCATGAATAAATGTCAGAAGTCGAACACTAGTCACAGGGATGGATAGGACAGGAGCGTCTTTCCACGTCTCTCCCACTTCATGCTCATGACACTGTTTCAATAACCAGAAGGTTATAGTTGCAGGGGCATGAAGCGGTGTTGTGCATAATAACCTCTCAAAAAAATTTTACTATATATACTGCTAGAAGCGTCCTCACAAATTAATAAATTAAAGGAATGTGACAGGCAAAGAGCATAAATTTATTCAGAAGAAGCATTCTAGATTACATTCCTTTATATATTCCCTTTCATGTTACTACCGTTGTCATATGCTTGCCCTCTACAATTCATATTTAAATCATGCTCAGCAAATCTTTTTAATATAGTTTTTGTTAGACCTTCTCCGATCACATCATTTACTTTAATAAGTTAATTAAGTTAGTTACTTTTACGAGTGATGCTTTAAAACGGGACGTTAATGTAACTAAACTCAACAGTTGTTAACTCTTTTTGCAGCGAAACTTCCAAATAAGAGCATTGATCATATGACATTTGTTATTATAAATGAAAAAGATTGAAAATTCATAGACGAAATTTTTCATTATGCAAATCCTTCAAAAAATAATACATATTTGTTGTTTAATGAAGTAATGACTTTAATTCTGTCACATGAGATCTTGAAAAATATTATATCATCGATATTCTTTCATTTCCTCATTGCTAAAAATTCTTTCCTTCACTTGTGGCCGAAAATTCTTTCCTTCACTTGTGGCCGAAAATTCTTTCCTTCACTTATTACTAAAATTCTTTCCTTCACTTATTACTAAAATTCTTTCCTTCACTTATTGCTAAAATTCTTTCATTCACTTATTGGGCACCATGTTCATGTGGGTCTCTTAGTAATACCTACTCATCGACAAAAACAAAACGACCGATATCGAACTGTTGGTCACACACGGTGTTCGAAATAATGCAAGCTATCGTCTCCGTAATCGATATCCTTTTCCATTACTCATTCAGCTTCTGAAAGTGACCAGGAAGATTTATTTATTTATACAATAATTTGTTTTAGTGAGGAATTTGGAACATGTTTTTGAGATTTGTTAAATAACTGGGGGAAAAATAGTAAGAAAGATGAAGTAATCAATCTTGTTTCAGTGAAAAGATATTTGAATCCTCCCCCCACCACAAAAAAACAAATAATACAGCATTAAAAAAAAAGTAAATTGATTAATCGGTAAACTGTTTCGATCTTCTCAGGAAATGCATATCTTAAGTGTCAAAAACATGTTTTTGTGTGCTGTGTTTTATGGCACTATTCAAGCCCGCTGACAGTTACCTATTAGTGATTTAAGCCAAGAAAGCGTCTTATTATTTTTTCAGTAACGCCAAACTAGGACCAAGAGTACGAGTTAGCTACTCACACGTCACAACCCTTTTAACGGGGTGTAATTCCTTCATGCATTTCATTCACTCATTTACAAGTCGTTTGTAGACTTGAACTAGAGAACGATGCTCTCTGGATAAGTACCCTCAGAGGCATTACTCTCGACATGGAGGACTTTGTGACCACGACAAATTTATACGTGCGCCAGCCACTAATACATACGGGGAGTCTTCCACTGGGGGGTTCGACCTCGCCCCCTAACGGACACGAGTGCAACGTCTTACAAACCAGGCTTTGCTGGCCTTTCATAAACATATATAATACTAGCTATTACCCGTGACTCTGTTCGCGTGGAAATTTTGATGTATGTGTACGAAAAACTTATCAAATAATGACAAACAAAAATAAATAAACATAACCTAAATATGATGCATTTAAAAGTATAAGCATATACGAAAAATGCATAGCATAAATACAGTTTAATAACAAAAACACACAACGAACGTAAAAACAATTTACATTGCATACCCAAAATAAAGCAAAACAGCACATCAAGTCCGGTCAAATCCATTTTATTTATGGATAGAGATGGAGATAGCTACAACAGTATTATACACATCATTTTTAAACTTTTCATTTAAATGAAAACACAGTTGTTAAAAATCACGCAAGAATTTTCAATGCTAGTTGGCGCAACGCACATGTCTGCCTTTCCTAAGCCAGTTGGGGTGACGCAATGTGGATCAGACATTTTTATTTCCTTTATTATGTTTTCTTCTAATTTAAAAGTACTTCACAATGAATCCGAAAGAATGGTTCATTAACAAAATATGATTTTAAATACATCAAACACAAGGAAAATAAATAGAATCGTTTGAAATAATCGGTCGAAATTTTACTAAGCGTAACCTCAACTCTTTTGGGGAAAGAATCTCGAAGCCTTACTCCTCTTTGGCGGGATTTGGCCTCAGCCTTTTGGCGCGAAAGTTAGTTTTGAAGGAATAAAAAATTGACCACTCAACGAACCGGAATAAAAAGTAGCCTCTGTTCTATTCCTGACTATAATTTATCTTTGTGCTAAACTTCATCTAATTCCGTTCAACCGTTCTGGCGTTATTAACAAACTACCATTCATCCAAATTTTCACTTTTATAATATTAGTATAGATAAATATAATAAATGATTAATTACAAATATAATAATTAAGCAATTACTATATAAATATAATAATTTTAATGGCATAAACTCGATATAACGCAAAAGATAGTACTTTTTTTCAGGAGAAGTATACTCGTAAAAAATTAATGACTCTAAGTACACGAAATCATGCTGATAGACACTTCAGAATATGGAGAAAAGAAAATCTCAAAAAAATGAACAGTAGAAGAAAATAGGAGATAGACTCTAAATTAAGCAGAATACTATAACTTTTGTGTAAGAATTTTCGATTATTAATTACTACTAGAATTTGGCGACTAGCTGATGGGCTGAGAATGTTTGTTATAGTTAATTTCAGCTAAATCGCTTACATTTAATCAGCAGCACCTCTTTTTCTTTACTTCTGTTGACCAAAGCGGCCTTAGAACTTCTAGATAATAATCTGATGCAGTTCCGATATGTGGAGATAGGTTGCCATTTAAATGAAGCTAATAATGGTAGTTTATAGCAATCAACACGATGGCTGCAGACAATCCATTGCTAAAAGGCCTTCCGGGGCTCGCGACCCCTGGTTTGTGCACCATTGTCTTAATAGAGAAATTTCTTTTATGGGTTATTTCTTAAATTGAAATACATTCTTGTAAATAGCACTCTCAGGTTCTAGACTAAAGGCTAAACCACATTAGGCAATCGTCAGAACCTAAAAACATTTACCATTAAAAATTTTTTCCTTTGTATTCGATCAGTGCCTCTTGTATATTATCAGAAGCATTTACAGAATTTATTCCTGGACAATACAAAGTTTTCAAACGTGCTATCATTCAGGTTACGCTGATCCGAAAGTTAGCACGCTTGGCAGAAGAATTTACTGTCGAGGAAGCACAATGAGGAAAGTAGTATCCATATAAACCTTATTTATTCAAGTAAAAGCTCATTAGCTCGTTCTTGGAGCAAAGAAATAATTGGTTGAATTTTGAATAAAGTTCACTTCACCAAATTTTTGAAGAACAATCTTTAAAACAGATTCGAATCCCAATGTTTCAATATAAAAAATCTTGGCAAATCATCTTAAAATGGCTGTACAGCCGGTGAACCACACAGTCTGATATCTCTTCACTGCTCTTTCTTAAAGATCTTTACCTTACAACATCATAGAACGATTCGAGATCATCAAATTTGCATAGTAAACACTTCCAAAAACAAATAACATAACATTGAAAGGTCGGGTTCGAATCCTGTATATGGGTTGTTTCTCGAGATGATGGGTTTTAAGTGGAAAAACAACGCAAAGACTGAATCAAAAGGTTCAGAAAGGACATTTAAAACACGATTTTAAAAGCAAACGTAAGTTATTGAAACCACATGAAATGTATCGAACACATGAGTATTAAAAAAGGAACGACTTTAACACAAGACAGGTAAAATTGGCAAAATTGCTCGAAAATTTATCGGGTCAGTTTAATGCCACTTGGTCATACCAAGCCCAAATGAGCAGAACTCTATCGAATTAAGGCAGAGGTGTGCGCCTTTCGTTGTTAACGAGCACCGTTAAGGTGAAAGGACGACTTTTGCTCGAACACACACGACATAACCTTTTCTAGGGGTTGGTCGAACTCATTCATCCATCCGCAGGACAGAATTGAGATCCAAATGAGAGACCGACTCATCCCTGATTCGGTACCCCCAGAGGTATCATTGGTTATGGGAACTTGGAGGAGTTAGCAGTCTCGACCTATTTAATGTGCCCCAACTGCCATTAGCCATCACGACGGTCTTTGGCCGAGACGAAGACAGAACTCGCTACCTTTCGGTTGTGAGACAGACGCTCTACCAACCAGGCTACCAAGCCCAATATTACTTTATTAAGTTATATACGTTAATTTATCTAAGCCTTGAAATTTTTGCATTTCTTGCGATGTTAAACAATTGATGGAAAACCGTAGAACACTCGTGCTCAAACCGGAATACATAAATAACTTATTTGCATAATGCATAACTTGTACTCACATGCATAAATAAAGCATTGTTTCAAAAACTATGTAAACAAAAATTATATATGCGGCCCTATTATACTTTATACAAGCACGTAAATCTATCTTTATTATTCGTTAACTAAATGTTAAAAAAACTATCCCTTTACTTCAAAAAATATATATTTCCCTAAATGATAAGAATATATTCTTATATATTCTATAAAATATATAAAATATTTCATTAAATGTAACAAAAATATAATTCACTAAAACATAAATGTATCGGTCTTTGGCCGAGACGAGGATAGAACTCGCGACCTTTCGGTTACGAGACTGCCGCTCTACCAACCAGGCTACCTCATGAAACTTATCTATTATATAGAAATGCACTTATATAAAATACTGAAGCTCTCTCTCTTACCCACGTGCCCGGAGGCGGGTGCCCTCTTGCCCAGTAGGTGAAGTCTGTTCGGGATTGGTCCATCCATCCGAATACGAGATCGTGTCCGATTTCGTCCGATTGTATCTGATGCATTCCGATCCATGCCGAAGTGCCGAGGTCGGATAGATGTTGAGTCAGGAAAGCTGTGTGGAAACAAGAGGTTGGAGTTTACTAATTAATATAAATCCGCAGACAGTTGTGACATAGTAAAACCATAGCATTTCTAACTACATAAAAAAAATTCACTTTATC
>JAPMOQ010040538.1:0-17002 GCA_026543055.1 Argiope trifasciata
AAAAGAACTTAAATAAGTTTGTAAATATTTACATTTCTAAGAAACTTACTTAAGAGGAGGTGTATTATATAAGATAGAATTATGGGAAAAATCTATTTCCAGCAAGCAATTCTTTTCTACAGTTGCGACAACACATATGAGGTACATCCTATATAAATAGTAATTATACGTCTGTAAATATGCACTTTATTCAGACATGCTAAATAAATTTCGTAGATGCCTTTTACGATCAGAAGTTATACCCAACGTCAATTGCCACAAGTAAAGAGTTATATGGCATTATCCTCATTTTCAAAATATCTCAGATTATTTGAATAAGCAGGAAAATGAATATGTTTTAATGCAAAAGTGAGCCACTCTTGTTAAGATGATAATTATATTTATTAATACGTAATTTGGTTTTTAAAGGAGAACTGGTTTTTTTTCTCCATGTTAAAAAATCAGCATATGTTTCAATGTCGCAATATTTTTTTTAAGAATTTGAGCGTCCTCGACGACTAACGGTCCTTCTGATTGAAAAGAAAACGCGTTTTACATGGAAGGATAATTACATCCAAAAATCATTAAACTATTCCCTTTTTTGTAGTTTTCTGTTGCAAATCAGAGAATTTTTGAAGATATACCTGATATTTAATTTCATGGCAATTTCGACGTCTGATATTAATAATATTAGAGATTTTTTTTAAATACTTGTAGATGATTTAAGGAATAAATTACGATAAGTTAAGTTGGGCTGACTAGTGAAAAGGCTTGAATTTTACATCATCTTTAATGTAATAATAATATATTCTGTATCTGTTCCTCTTCATGAAACTCTTTTCTTCATTATTTCTCTTTTGTTTTAAAAACTTATTTCCAATATGTGACATTCAAACTTTAAAAATTATAACTAGCATTAATTAACAAAAAGAAAAACCATTTTAAAAATACAACACTGCTGCCTTATTTTGGGCTTTTCTATTATCTTTCTCCCCTCAGATGCCTGTGGAGGAGATGTTATTAAATGAATTACATATCATACAAATTACATAAAAATTGAAGGGAAATAAAAACATTTTCAAATCTTTCTCTTTCAGAAATTCAAAGAAGTTTCTTTAAATATTTTGGAATCAATTGGTTCATATTTTAGTGCCTTAGGTAATGAACTCATAACAGAAAAATATATTTGGCAAAACAGCGAGATTTGCTCCTGCTGTTCCAAGCATTAGGTTGAAACGGATATTGATGCTTAAAGTAAACACCTGGATATAAATATTTCACAGAATACGGGGATATAACACTATCATAAAATAACAACACTTCGAATTTAAAATGGAACTAAAGACTTGGTAATATCAATTTTTATGAAACAACTGAAAGCACGTGGAATTATAAATTAAAATACTTGTTGTGAATTCAATTGACATGAAAATATCTAATGCACAGAGGAAACACTGAAATTTATTTTTGTCTTTCCTGTTACGTTTCATAACTTTGTTTTCCCAACAAATTATGGATACTTTTAAAGCTTGTAAAAACAGATTCTAGTTGACTAGTGAATTTGGTTGAAGCTTCGTCCATTTTATTCTGAATCAGTTTCTTTCCAATATAATGATTCTAGCTTTTTTCTTGCCTGAATTTTATTTATTTAAAATTATGTTTTAAAAACATCTATAGTGTATATTGTGACGCTAGTATTAAGAACGCATATGGCTATCTAATAAAATCTTGTTTAGGTTTTCGTCCGAAACCTGAGGAGAACAGTTTCTGTGCGACAGGTAGAAGAATATTGAGTAGGCCTGCCTGCAATAATGTAATAAATAATCTGGAGGGGTGTACATAAGGTTACAAATGGCACTGCGAAAATGTACATTAAAAGATAAAAAGTAATTTTCTATTCTTTGGATTAATCTCTTTGATCTCGATTAGAGAGAAAATATTGCTTGTAAGCTGACAAAAAAAGTTCGCTTCTTTGGCTTATTCAGTTTGAATGGTTTCGAATAATTTTACTAGAAGTCGATGCATCCTTCTTTTGTAATATAACATAAAAATTTGGAGTGACTCGTTTCGCTGTAAACATTTGACGCTAGAGCTGACTCTTAATTGTGACCTCTGGAAATACTGAGTAATTTATTTATTACTATTTTTCATGCTGTGGGAAATTTCTACTGTGCGAGATCTTGTAGAAATTGCGTTAGATTCCATCACAATAATATGTTCTGAAAACGTTCCTTTTCATGAAACTTCTAACTCTCTTTCCCTTCTCTCCGATTAAATACTTTAAAAAGAACTGATTGTTGAATCTAATTACGTGTGATTGTTTGAATCATAGCGAATAAATATATGCATTTATAAGCTAGAAAAGAATATATGGCTAGATTTGAATTTTTATTTCTCTAGGGAGAGAAAGAAGGCGATAGTAGAAGCATATTCAGTTGTAAAGACGCAATGTAAAACGATTAGAATTCGTTGCGTTTTTCTTTTCCATTGATCTTACTTGTTCGCTGAGAGCGATTGATGGCAGAAATGGGTAAATAAAATTTCCATATCACAAAGTGGTCAGGATCCAGCTACACAATGGAAGATTTATTGCAGTTTACATAAATATTTGAGTTTTTTATTGTCATTTATTCATAATTATCTGAGACGTCAATTTTTTTTTTCGTTTATTTAGTACTAGCCGCCATTTAATACCAGCCGGCTGATGTTCTATCCTAATAATATAATCTGAAACTCTTCCTTTTTATGAATATCTCTGAAACTTGTTCTCTGGTTTCATGCAATACTTTAAAAAGAACTGATGACGAAATACAATTATATATCCTTATTTTTTGTATATAGAATGGATATATGCATTGTTTTATCTAGAATGGAAAATATGGCTATATTAGAGTATATATTAACTCTAATTGTAAAAGGAGCGTGATAACAGCAGCAAATTATGTCCCAATGAATACCGTGCAAATAAACTTGAAGTCGATTCTTTTTCTTTGCTGATGCTGCAGAATTATTTTTCGTTATGAACGTTTAATATCAGCAGAGGTCACATGAAATTGCTTTCTCAAAACACTCTAGCCACAATCTTGAAAGATGTTTCTGTAATGTTATAAATTATTGTCGTATTAAGGGATTTAATAACAATATTCTGTGATGTGTATTTGTTCCGTATTTTATATTAATTTATAATATTACATGAATTTACTTCCTAATATGTAAACTGTCTACTGCTAGAGATCTGACTCTTCTTCAGAGATTCTGAGATTCCCGCATTCAATAAAATGAGCAATTTTACCTATAAACTTCAATAATATGGAAGAAGAATTTTCTGTTTCACAACATCGATTGATATGCAATTAAACAATGGTTAAAATTAAAGGAAATGTAATGCAGAAAGGATTCGAAAATATTTCCACGAACATTTATATTTTTAGCCAATAACAGAACCTTTTAAATCGAAAAGCGCCTTCCTAGTATAAATAAATTACCTTTCAAAGCTGTGTTCGAGCAATTCATTTGATTGGAATATGTCAAACTGTGCTTAGTTCGTACACAAACGTTTTGATGTTAATACAGAGTTTCGCTATAATTGTTTTGCAGGAAAAGACGCACCAAACTTGTTTTTCAAATCCATTGCTTCCGATTTCTCGAAGCATTTTCTTTAAATTCTTTGAAATATATTTCCTCGTGTTTTATTAAGTTTGCCGCTGCACTTGGACCGGAAGAAAAAATCTGGAACATTTTGAATCCTTGACAAAATTCAACTATTCAATATTTGTGAACAATATGATATGCAGAGGAAAATATTGAAATTTCGTTTTTGAAGTTATAATTAGAGTTTCTGAGCTTTATTAAAAATGATATATATATATTTAAAATTTCATAGGATTCAAAAATTATTTTAGTTTCTTTTATTGTAATAAACATATATTTACAAAAAATGATGTTCACTTTATGTGGTAATAATTTATTGTGAAATTGTTCTTTTCATGAAACTATTGTCCTATTGCATGTTTTTGTTGACTTTATACGTCACTTTTATAATAATAAATGGTAATAATATCGTTACATCTGATCTTGAAGAGTTATTTTTTTCAAAGGAAAAAATCACAAAAAAATTATGGTAAAAACAAGGTATGGAATATAAAATGAAATTAATTTGAAAGAAAGATCGACTTAATTGAAAACTGAAAACTTGTTGAAAAATATAAGAAAATATTTCAAAATGAATTAAAGAAGAATGAAAATATGCAACATAAATATATTTACAACACGGAATGAAAAATATTCCAATTTCGTTAATGCAGTTCTAATACAGTTTCTGAACATTGTCTCTAATATAAGTGAAGGATATTTTTAAAATATATCGCCGGGATGGTTCGGAGAAATAAATTTAGTTCAATAGCTCTTTATTTATTGTATTTAAAATGTATTGCGAAACTGTATCTTTACATGAAATATCTTCTTAATTCTTCCTCATTCGGGGAATTTTTTACGTCCATTTCCATAAAAGTAACTGATGAATGTGTTAAAATGCAATCATTAAGATTAGAAAGAGGAACTAAAAATATATTTGTACAGTTAGAATAAAGTATAAGATGCATTCATGGAAATAAATAAATGAGGTAGCAGCTGCATATTCCTTTTGAAAGCAGTCTTTTAATTACTCTACAAATAGGTGCATTTTTTCTTCGTAATTTGTTTAGGGGTGTTTTTAATTTCGGAGTGTGATATCGTTTCAAATTTCATACTATAAAAAACGGAATTTCTATTTTTTCATCCCCAAAACATGCCGAATTGTGCATGAACTTAACTATGGATATTTATTTTGAATTTTCTATATTGTAAGTTATTCCAAGAATGATACGAAGTGTTTTTCTGCAGTTGATTTAATTTGAATGAGGTCGTATAATTTAGCTGCTATTCATTGGAATTCATCCTCTCTATTTTGCATTCAATTTTTGAAACTCCATTTATTTATGTCTAGTAATAATTTTGACATGAAAAAACAGGCATTTATGACGATACTTGTGAATTGTGAAAAATGAAAAATGACATAAAATTTTGTCAATTTTACTTTACAAATTTTTCAGATTTCATTCTTGAATCCATGTGACGATTTCCGAAATCTGCTACCTATATAAGATTTCTTATATATATTTAAATCAGTTAAATCTGGAGGATTTACCTGTGAACTCGGCTCAATCACTGTTAACATATGGTTAATGTAAACATAATTTATACAAAATCTGTACCTTTTCAAAACACTCACAGTTTTAAAATGACTAGGATTATTTTCTTTCACTTGGTTGCACGCCGAAGGATTTAATGACCAAAAATATTAACCTGTACCGTACATCTTTTTTTTCCTCTCTTCATTATACATACTGCCCACAGTGCCGATGACAATAAGTTTTAACATACAAAATAAAAAAAATCGGAGTTTCAATCTATATTTTAAAATTTTACTTAACGGCGAACATTTTCGATCGGCACCTTTTCGCAATACAGTTTTTGAAGTTCTAACATTTTACTTCTGAAATTTTGTGGAATGAGTATTTACAGCATAATTTATTCCATTCAAAACACAACTCGCTATATGCTATATTTATATTTAAAACCAATCGCAGGATCTGAGATAGAATTATTATGTGAAGACACTTTCAATAGTGCAGGCAACTTTTTTACATTTGCTATAAAACAGAATATGTAATTTTTCTTCCAGAAAAGATCTGTACTAGCAAATAAGATTCTTTTTTTTTTTGCAATACAATGTATTTTTTTTTTTTTTTTGCTATCTACTTCCTATTTAATTTCCATTATTTTTGTATTTACTAAATACTATCAGTCTAAATAAATATGTCTTTTATGATCAAAAGTGAAACTCAACGTTATTGGTCTCAGATATGTTGTTATATGTAAGGTAACCTGGAGGTGTCATAAAATAATATACATTTTCAAGCATGATTCAATTACTTTAATTTTCTTTAAAAATCTCGTATTTTTCTAACATCCTTAAATGATTTTCATAAAAATCTCAAATAAATGTCATGAAACGGTTTACATCTTATTGGTGTGCATATCTGTGAGACTGGTACGTATCACAAGCATTAAATTGCTGAAATTCTCTATTGTGGAAGATTTACTTCTTTTTCATAGGATTAGAAACTGTGTCCACACATGTAATTACAACATAAACTGTTCCTTTTTATGAAACTCTTGGTCTTTTGTCCTCCTCTAGGACAATAACTGTTCTTTTTCATGAAACTACATAATCGGTATCATAAAATTAAATTAGAAATAAAATTTGATTGCATTTGATTTTTGAAGCATAAGATATGTATTTATGCATTACCTGAGCTTGAACTGAGTATATGACTAGATTAGACTGTATATTGAAATTAAAAAGATAAAGAAGGTTGTAGCATCAAGAAAATACAGCATCAAGCCAAACTCTTGATGAGTTTTGTTTCATTTTATTAAATATTATAGTCATCTGTTTCGATTTCTTCATAATTATTTGTGTGGTATCATTATTTTTTTTCTCGCTTGTAAACTTTCTATTACTGGAATTCTGCTTCTTATTCTCAGGTTTACAGGTTCCCTCAGCCAAGAAAGTAAGCACCATTATTGACAAATCCACATAATATGCAAGGAGTACTTTCTCTCAGATCAGATCGGCTTGCACTGAAATATTGCTCGTAGTTAGTTCGGAAGGGAATGATGAGGGGGTTTGATCATTTTTCGATGAGTATATAGTGTTTAGTCATCAAGGTTTGATTCAGAGTCAATAAAATTAAAACGATTATGTCATACAAATTAGTTAGTCTTTAATTCAAAGCAGTATTGACATATTCATTTATATAACATGAATACATCTGTGCAAAACTTGTTTTAAAACAAATTTTGATATGACTTCAACCTTTCACTTTAAAATCGGAGGAATTATCGGGCCATACTTATTCAAATCTTCTGTTATCGGTATCTTAAAGCGTTTTCTTTGGATATTTTGAAAATAATTTCGTTCTATTTTACAGAATCAGGCACTGTACTTCGACGAGGAAAAGAAATATGGCATAATTTCTATATTTGGCCAAGCTACATCAAGAATATGATTGTAACGGACATTGATAATGCAAGAAAACATAATATAATTATTTAAAAACATATTGACCTTTATCAGAAGTAAAATGTCAAAAAACAAAATCTTATAGTAAATCAAGAGAATGTGGAAAATAAGCTGAAACTATAGTGTGGGAAAGATCAACCTTTCTGAAAGAATTGAAAATATGTGAATATATAAACTAAAACTCTTATATCTGAATTCAAAAAGAATGGAAATATGTAATAGAATAGAATGAAAAGAATAATATTCAGATTTCGTTTTTGCATCTCGGATTTTTTTTTAAATTTTCTGGATCTTTTTTATGAAATTAATACATTATATTTTTAATATTTCTCATCTTGATAAGTTTCATCTTTATAGGGGAATTTTAAAATGTTGTTCATTTTATGCAATATTAATATATAATGTGAAAATATTTTCTTTTCATTAAACTCTTGCTGATTAGTTGTGTTCTGTAAAATCTCAACTATATACTGCTTCTAAGGCGATGGAGAAGTGGGTGGCAGCTGCATATTTAGTGAATGAAGACTTGTAATTAGTCTACAAATAGGTGCATTATCCCTTCGTAATATTGCAGAAAAACTTCACAATAAGAAATGATGGATGGCAGCAACATCCTGACAGAATTCTGTCTAAAGTCTTGGAGGAAATATCTCTCTCTATATTTCCAATTACATAAAATAAAATGAATACATTCTTTCTCTTAAAAATTATTAATGATCGTCTTTTCAATAATGATCAAGATAATTGGTGGCTTTATCCGACTAACGGCGCATGAGTCAGACTTGACTGGGATCAAGTATATGATTCAAACGGATACAGATGTGCAAAAAAAAACAACGAATAAAATATTTTGAAATATAAATTTTTTTACATATTAAAACCTTACGAAATACAAACTTATAAAACCTATTTTATAACAAAAAAAAAATATTGTCTAAAATAAAATTCAACAGTCGTAAAAATCTACAATCATAAAATTACTTTAAAAACAAGTAAATATTTAATAAACCATTTGCATAAGAAAGCTAGGGAATATAAAATATATAATACTCGGATACGATATAGTATTAAGTGAAATAATTCCATTTTCGTTTTCCTGTTTTAATTATTTAACGTTAAACGTCTTTTAAAATTTCAACGTTAAACTAACTAATAGATGCTTTAAAAGCTTGTGAGCCTAATAAGTTTGATTAGTGAATGCGGTTGAATATTATTTTACAATAATAACAATAATAATATATTTTAGATAGTTTAACGTCTGACATTTATTGATTACAGTTTGGTGAGCAGATTTTAATAATTTATAAAAAGAAAAAGTTCAGAATTATGGGATGGTTTGAATTCATGTTTCATATATGATGGTTTGATACGAGTCTTCTTAAACCGACTTACAATTTTGAATAAGAAATTCGGAAAAAAATAATTACAGACATTAACAAAAAGATTGCTAGAAATGAAGACAGAAATTTATAAAGGTGCCGAACAAATAAAAAAAAATACAAATGCAATTAAGTGCTGTTTGCAAACACGGAAATAATATCAATTAAATACATATGTGTATATTAATAATCTCGGAAAAAGCGATCCTTAAATCTGAACAGATCTTGGTTTTCTTTAAGATGACGAATCTTTCTCTGAATTTTAGTCCTGGATCCCCAGGAAGAGGCAAAACTGCGAAACTAAACTTGTCCTATTTTAAATTCTAGCTTGGAAATATGGAAAGAGAAAGTCAGGATACTATTTTACGTAGTGGATCGGAGTGGTATCAAGATTTCCACAAAGGCGTAATGCATTTGTTATCAGATTGAAATGGCGAAGATATGCGAGGACTGGCGCATAAAATGTCTGGAAAATAAATCTTCCCTTTTTCCTGAGGGTTGTAGATTGAATTTAAGGAGAATATTGAATGTAAATTGAGCCGTTATCTCAGCCTTCCCAATTCTTATGCCACTTTTTCCTCATTTTTTCCCTGTAAAATGTCTTCAGTTAGAATCTTGGTACCTAATTGCTGCATTGGGGAATTATTTTATTCCTCAGATTCATTCATTTGCCTCATATCTAACGAGGAAGTTCATCCAAGAAACTTTGATGTGCTATGTTTGATTAGAATTTTCCAGATTCCCTTCGCAACTGAATATCGATTTTTGGAGTGAGCTGCATCTTGTACGCTGGTTTGGTTGACAACTAATATTGTAATGTGTTGTGGAGGGAGATAACAGATTTTATAACTTGTTAAAAGGCTAGAAATTCAGCTTTAACTGCTAAGTTAAAATTCCGAATTTTTGTTGTGTATCTCTGAATAAAAATGTGGTTTTCGTGACTAGTAAAAGCCAAACATGTCAACCGATTCTCTGAAAAGATTGGAATGATATATCGTACTGTGATAAGTTATTATGGTGATTGGACATCCTAATCTGGAAGTGCAAAATTGCATGAAGTTTTGTGCAGTTGATTCCACACTTAATATAAGGTGCTGGAAACACCTCTGGGCATTTATAAATATATCAATTGAACTGGTAAATATATCAATGATATTAATTTAAAACTTATTTCCATTAGAAGGAGGTTGTCTAATCTTATAAACCAATAGGTATTTCTAAGTAGACGTAATTTTATATTACATCCTTGTAATATAAGAATACTTTATGCATAATTTGTTACTTTTCATGAAAATTGATCCAAGTTTTTATTGTAAGCTGTATGCCTAACGATGAAAACAACTTACATGTGATAAAAAAAATTGTATTAAATTGACATTGCATTTTTTCCCCTGCTACATTATTCGTATTATCCCACTGTGTGAGAGGAAAGAAGTCTTAACGAAAAAACTGTAAACATTAAAGTTAAAATTAATATTTTAGACTATTATTTAACTTTGATCACATCCGATCGTATTGTCACCTATCCCCCGAAATTTTCTTCCTGTCCTAGTCTTATAGAACATGGACATCCCCACGCCCACACATCTTTAAGGTATCTTCTTTCTGACGCCTAGTAGAATGATCATTTGCAACAACAATCAATACAAAAGAACATTCTTTTCTACACCAGTATATCGGATTTTTAGCATAATTATACATTTAAATACTTAAATCGTTTCTCAAAGATTTCTTAATCCTATTTTTCTTTAATGAACATATCCGGGAAGAATGCGCTACCCTCGGCGAATAAAGTAGGTTCAATTAGATCCAAAGCCCAATGGTAAAATGATGAAACGTCTATGTTGCTTCTACGACGAAAAAATGAGAAAAAAGTCTCTTTATTCAATTTGAAGGGGGCAATTTAGCTATACGTCGAAGCCTCATTCCTTCTTAATATCTCAGCAACATTTGAAAAGGCTCTTTCTGCTTAGATTGATGGCCAAAACTATGATCTGATGTCTAGGCTCAAGAAATTCTGATGTCTAGAATACACTTGAAACAATTATTTGTGCTTTATATAAATACAGAAATCGTTTGTGTGCTGTACACTACTTTGAAGAAGAGACGAAGTCGTCCTCTGATGCTTATTGAGGTAGAATAAGGTCATATAAATAAGCTGCATGTCGATGAAATTTATTCACGCTATTTAATATTCATTTGTTTAAACAATTGTTTGATTAGTAGTAACACCTACTATGACACAATTGATATCACTTATGATGACACTTTTTGTGGGAAATGAAATATACTTTTACTTATGCGTTATATGAAAACAAATGTTATGACTCTGGCCTTATATATGTGTGGGATTTCTTTCTGGAATTATCATACATAAAATATCTTTTCTTGTAGATTTTCCAATTTCGCCTGAGTTTTTCTAAAAATAGGAGACAAACTGTATTAATATTGTAAATGCCGAAAAACTGTGAAACTTAGAATCATGTGTGAAAAAAATATGTAAAAAATTGGGATTTCTGTTAGAAATTTGGAATTGTGATAAGATTTGAAATTCCCAACAATGGAAATAAGAATTATTCTTGCAACAGCACTACGAAAATACAAAATATAAACATTGATGCTCATTTTCAAATATCTGTACTTTAAGTTATTCAGAGAAAGAGACGAAGTCCGTAATCACAGCTAATTCAGTTTGAATGTATTCGTATTACTAATACTCGTCAAAACAAGTTGATGGTATTTATTTACTCTTTTTCACCTTCATTTTTTTAAACTTTATATGTTGATGTCTATTGATACTTTTGAATCATCTGAAATAACTCTACCTATGACAACTTTGTGAATTGCGAAATATATAAATGTAACTACTTATGCGTTATTTAAAACAACATTTTATCATTTTCATTTTGCAGATCTTTGGTTCAGGAATTCAAATGACCATTTCTTAATGTTGTTATCTTTATTAGAATTAATAGGTATTTTAATACCTTATAAAAATCCGGCGGTTTGATTAGTTAACTTGGTTGAGTAATATTTCATATTAATGTTATAAAAATAATTTATACAAAATCTGTTCCTTTTCATGAAACTCCGTCCTTGTGAATATATCAGTAAGTTTAACTGTCTATGGGCAGCATACAAATACTATAAACAAATCCTTAAACCTGTCCCAGTGTTTTTTTTTTTTTTTCATTTTATGCTCTATTACTCTTATTGTGTCACTATAATAGTAAGAAGTTTCAACATGCAGCATATAAAAATTGAAAGTCACATATTTATAATTTTACTTAATTTCGACTTCCAATCAAAACAAGTGTTTGGAAAGTTTCTTGCTGTCCTAGTCTTATATGACATGGACGTCACCTATACATCTTTACGCCTTAAATAGGGTTTTCTTTATGACAACTAGTGGAATGATCACCTGCAGCAATATCCATTACAAATGGAGATTTTTTTCTACAGCAAGGTGGTAGTTTTATGGCATAATACTGCATTTAAATAAGCTTATTATTTTCTTAATAACTTCCATTCTTATTTTTACTGAGGAAATAGTTTGCGGAGTAATGTGGAGGTTCCTAAGATACCTAAACTTTAATTCAAATTTCAGTTCTAAACAAATAAAGAAACGTCTGATGAATGTTTAAATTATAATTTCTTTATACCATCTCCGACCATATTCCGTTTCCTTCAAGTTTAGTTTCACACACACAAAAAAAACAGAGCTTTTTCACAAAATATTTTTTAAATTATTATTATTCCTTGCCATTTTCGAGGAATTATAACTGAAATTTCAAGAAATATATATCAAAACTTTTGAACTAGAAAACAAATAAAGATATGTTATTTTCATATACCATATACTATAGATGGAAAGTATACTATTTCCCTGCTTTAATTACAATTTCTTCCCAATTTTGTAATTGATGATTACTTTAAGATATTGTCAATCTGAAGAGATTGTTTAAAAATTGGTTGAAAATTACTTCATATTAAAACCGGTAATAAAACCTATTAAATCTATACATTCTCATGAAACTACTGCTAGGTTCTCCGGCTGCTCTTACTAGCAGAAGTTATGAAACCCTACGAAACTTTAACTGCCTAACATTTAAACAAATTCTCTGAAAAGATTGAAAAGGAAGTTCTTATTTTGAGCGGATGTTAAGATGATTGGATCTTCAAATCTGGAGATCCAACGATTCATAAATGTGCGAGTAGTTCTCTACAGTTATAAAAAGCGTTGGAATCCAGTCTTTTCATACAATAAATCTATCAATGATGGTAATATAAAATTAATTTCGATCAGAAGGAAATAGTAGACCCACAAAATACTTTGTTATTACTTTTATTATATCCCTTAATGTGATTTGAATGTTTATACTCTTTCTTATAACAATAATCAAAAAGTAGTAGCGTTATTCGATTAAATACAACGGAGAAAGATTTGAATACGCAGCATCATATATATTATTGAGAAGAATACTGATGGTGTAAAATAAAAACACAACGATTTAAATATTTTAAAACATTCGTTTCCAAATTAAAATATCGCATTAGGAAGTATGAAAACCTACGTTAAAACAACATTATGTGGATATAAAATAAAATTTTAAAAAATTAGGAAATAACAACGGTCAAGTAACAATTGGAAACACGAGGAATCACTTTAAAAAATGTCAATCGCATTTCAATTCTCATTCAATCTCATTAATAAAAGTAATGATTCATTCTAAATCTATGCCATTTTATGGATATTTCTTTTAATTATTGCTGTAGTTTCATGAGACTCATTGCGTAATTTGTACAAATTGTTGGGATTTTTACTGTGTCATAAAATTATGCTAACTATAATTGACAATACTGCGCCACAATAAGCGGTATGTTCATATTACAAATGGTCTATCAAAATAATCTTCTCAAATTTAATTCATAAAGAAGTTTTCTACTCTTAAAAACACGCAAAATAGATTTAAAACATGATGAAGAATCTTAAAATTGGCATTCCATGTATCCAAAAATTTTGAAGGAAATGTTAAAAAACATTATATTATTTATATAAAAGAGATAAAATTAAGAATTCTTTAAAATTGATATATATTCCTATGAATGTATTCTCCCCGAATTCGCAGATCACTACTATCAAAGAAATAACTAAAAGCAAACTATGAAAATAAAATTTAGGATAATGAATTTTTTTAACATTTAACACCACACCACACCTCCGTTTCTAGGGCTCATGTGGCCCCTTTCCGGTTTGGTATAGATGTAGGAAGACTTTATTAGAATAATGAATTAATATGTGTTAAACTGTATCACTGATATATGATAACATTGGTGAAAGCTCTCTAAACAAAAGTTTTTGTGGGTGAGGCGAGTGTGGCCAATGTGTAGTCTGGTTAATTTGACTTCTGACCGTCTAACCGAAACAATAGACCACAAGCTAATAGTGAGCTCAATTAAATGCAACTTATTTTGTATTTCGTTGTCACAGGAATTTTGCGATAAATTTTCTACAGGCTCGTGTAATTTCGCTTGACGTTGATGCATCTTTACTTTTCAATATCGCAGAAACATTTGAAAAGGCTCTGTCAGCGTAATTTGATGGAAGAAACCGTGACGTTACTGTCGCAAGAAATTCTGGGGTCTAACCTACAGTGGGAACGATTATTTGTGCTTTAAATAAATGAGGAAGTTGATTGAGTGCTGGAAACTACTTTGAAGAAGAGACGAAATCCTTCTCTGATGCTTATTGAGGTTGAATGAGGTCATAAAATTAAGCTACATGTCGATGGGATTTATTCACTATATTTTATAGTCATTTCTTTTAATTTTATTTTTCTTGATGCCTGGTAATACTTATGACTACAAAAGTAATGACACTTTTGAATTGGGGTAAAAGAAAATTGGCTATAATTATGCACAAGCCTTACTTCACAAATGTTTCTGATTTCGTACAGAAATTCAAACATTATATATTAAATGCATTTAATTTTAGACTTTCCGCCTTCTCTCTAAAAAACAAGATAAACTGTCATTATTTTGAAAATGCCTAAATATGTACTGAAAAACTGTAAAAAAACTCAGTATCATATGCATCTTTTTCCATTTAGTTTGAGGATAGGAACTATGATGTTGATGGATCAAGAAATTCTGGGGTCTAGACTACACCTAAAACAATTATTTTCGCTTTATATAAATACAGAAGTTTTTTGTATGCTAGACACTACTTTGAGGAAGAGACGAAGTCCTTGTCTGATAGTTATTGAAATTAAATGAGGTAGTATAATTCAGCTACAAGTCGATGAAATTTATTCACTATCTTTTATATTCATTTCTTAAATTTTCTTTTGATAAGTAGTAATACTTACTACTACAAAATTAACGGCACTTAAAGATGACACATTTTGTGGAAAATGAAAAATTGCATTACTTATGCATGAAGGTAACCGACTACGTTCGAAGAAAAAATTTTGGAAAATTTGATTTTTTAAAAACTTTTTTTTGATTTTCAGATGTATTTTCAATTATAAACACTATAAATACAAAAACATAATTTGAAAATATAATATATTTTGAGAAATAGGAAAATTTGTAATCAATTTTAGTGAAATTTAATCAAAACGGTGAACATTCTACATAAAATTGTAATGCAACCATCCTATTTTTCCTTGTACACAAGTGATAGTATATAATGATGAATGAAATGAACCAAAATCTAAGAAATATTTTGAGGTGAAAAGAAGTTACGAGTAAAAATATACGTATATATGCATTTTGTCTCTAAATTCGCAACTTAATTTTTCTAAAAACACCTGTAACAGAAAAAGTATTTCACCAGCAATAAAACTTTTGGCTCATTTCATTGACTATATCATTTAAAACACAAGCTGAAATTTTTACGTAAATTCCTCTATTAATTTTTGTGATATCATGTTAATGGTGGATAATTTGTATGAGAATTAAAATTGAAGTTAGACAAATTTTAGCTGAAAAATAAGTTTTGCTTCAAATTTCACTGGATAATAGGTTAGACCTTATTTTTCTAAGAAAAAATAAACTGTTTCGGAAAGAGGAATGTTTGAATTACAAGAAATAACACTTTTTTAAAAACATCGCCAATGTGGTCGAATACCAATTTTTCAACATAGTCGGATACCAATGAAACAAAATGTTATGAGTCTTGCTTTACATATGTGTGGGATTTCGTTCTGGAATTCAATTAGCATGTATAAAATATCCTTACTTATAGATTTTCCGCCTTCGTCTGTGTTTCCTGTAAAAACGGAAAACAGATTAATGACAATGGTAATTATGTTTAAAATGCTGAATATGCCCTGAAAAACTGTACAAACACTCAGAATCATTTGTCAAAAACATTGTGATATGTGTTTACAATTTTGAATCGTGGTCCCGTTTCAAATTTCCAACATTGGAAAAACGAGTGATTCTTGTAGCTTCACTACGAAAATGCTGGTTTGGATCTGAACTTAATTAGTGACATTCATAATCAAATTTCTGTGCTGTTAGCTATTTATAGAAGGAGACGTTCTTGTTAGTAGCTAATTCATTTTGAAAGTGTTCGTATTACCGATGCTCGTGAAAGCAAGTAGTTGAAATTTATTTAGTCTTTTTTATCTTCATTTTTTTTAAATTTTATATGTTGAGGACTATTGTTGCTTTTGAATAATCTGAAATAACGGTACTTATGATTAGCTTTTCGATTTCAAAAAATGTAATCAGAAAGACATATATTATCTAAAAAGAGATTTTTTAAAGATATTTGACATTTGGTTCAGGAATTCAAACGGCAATTTCCTAATGCTGTTATTTTTATTATAGTTAATAGGTATTTTAGTATCTTATAAACCGGGAGAATTTATTAGTGAACTTGGTTGTTAATATTTCATGTTAACGTTATTATAAAAAAATTTATACAAAATCTGTTCCTTTTCATGAAACTTGTTTGTCCTTTTTATTATATCTCTTGCCTGCACGTTTATCTGTCTATGGAGAGCATACAAATACTATACACAAATCCTTAAACCTGTCCCAACGTTTTTTTTTTGTTTGTTTGTTTCATGCTCTATTGCTCTTATTATGCCACTATACTGGTGAGAAGTTTTAACATGAAACACAAAATAATTGGAGTTGAAATTCACATATTTATAATTTTACTTAACTTTGAATACTTCCGATCACTACCGGTTATTGGTACATGGACGGTATGGACGGTACATGGACGTCTTAACATTTAAAAAATTATCTGAAAAGATTGAATTGGAAGCTCTTACTTTGAGCGGATTTTAGAGTGTTTGAATCTTCAAATCTGGTAATCCAATGATTCAAAAATGTGCGAGCAGCTATCTCTGCAGCTATAAAAAGTGTTGGAATCACGTTTTTTCATACAATGAATCTATCAATGATGGTAATATAAAATTAATTTCCATCAGAAGGAGGTAGTAGACCTACAAAATACTGTGCCATTACTTTTCTTATATCCCTTAATGATTTAAATTTT
>JAPMOQ010040552.1:27038-75259 GCA_026543055.1 Argiope trifasciata
TATATATATATATATATATATATATATATATATATATATATATATATGTATTTCGTATACATATATACATTTTCGATTGAATTGTTTCTCTTGTACGAATTTCTCGTTTAACTGCTCTAATTATTCAATAAATTAATATTTTAGGGCATCAAAATGAAATCAAGAGTCATCTAAATCTAATAGTCTAGATTTAATCTTGAGTTTCTCTGATTTGGATAGAGCCTGTCGTCATATATTACTTCTTTCATGAACAACAATGCATCTAAAAAGAGCAAAACATTTTAAAATTTATGCTCTTTAAGGCAATATTGATGTGTTGTGACTTATGGCAATTTGCAAGTTCTCTGGCATCTTTAAAGCGTAATTAAATTAAAGTATGAAATTAAAAAAAGAAATAACTAGTGCAATTTTGAAGTATCTCAGCCTTTCTTTATATTCTAATAGGAATTAAAGTAAAAATAACTGTTTCAAATAAATTATATCACCTAATTAGATTATATTAGATTGATTGACTGTTATCATCTAATTAGATCAGAATTGTTGATTAATTTGGATGATTGTTAAAACTGAATAGGGATGAAGTAGAAATTCTTCTCTAAGCATTTTACAACTCTATGTTAGATGGAAAACTCAGGATCATATGAGGAAATAGATCGTTGTAAATTTATGGTGTTCCCTTTCGAAATAATTTAATGATTTCAAAAAATAAAGTTTAATTTTTACAATTAGCTGGTACATGTGTATGTACAATTGGTCGTTTACTTGTAACTAAGCTTGAAATATGCAAAAGAGTTGTGTTTTCAGGATGATTAAACATGTGGAAATATTCAGTTTTGGAAAAGAATGTTTAGCCAGCATCTGCAATTATGCTGTAATTGCTAGTAGACTGATTGCAAAGACAAAATCATTTGACTTTCAAAATTAAAAAGTTAACAAACTTTGTTACTGCCATATTAATTCCATTTCAGATTCCAATTTCTTTTACATCTTTACTTCAAGGATGCAGTTTTGGAAAAGAATGTTTAGCCAGTATCTGCAATTATGCTGTAATTGCTAGTACACTGGTTGAAAAGGCAAAATCAATTGACTTTCAAAATTTAAAACTTAAACTTTGTAACTGACATAAGCCAAATTATGCCAAAATTTTTCAAAAAAAAAAGTTAACATTAGCAACTTAATTGAGATACAGAAGATTAACAAGATCTTCAATTGCGCACTGTATTATATGGTACAACACATGTATTTTATCCCTAATATTATGTACCAATTTTATATTCCATTTCAATGAATCTTATACTCATTAAAAAATCATATTTCCTTTTTTCCAAAGAGGAGTGTCCTGCCAATCAGCACTACAACGACTGCGGAACCCTGTGCCCGGTGACATGCGAGAACTACAAGAACCCACCCAAGGCTTGCTTCCTCATGTGCAACCCTGGTTGCGAATGTGACGATGGATACGTCAAAGCTAAGGATGGATCTTGTGTCAAGCCCAAGGACTGCCCGGTTCCAGGTAGAGGAACAATTGTTTCAGGAAGAAAAATAGCATATTATTTTTTAAGAATATACATAGCATGATTAAAATTATTAATTCATAAATTATCAAAAGCAATGAGGGACCGCTGTGGCCTGGTGGTAAGGTCTCGGCTTCGGAACTGGAGAGTTTCAGGTTCGAGACTCGATTTCACCGAAAACCGTCGTATGAGGGGGTCTCTTGCACGTTAAATCTGTCAGGCCAAACGTCCTCCCGCTGATGTGCTGTGGTGTGGAGAGGGGGGTGCCAGCTCAAGTGTCACTCTCGTCATTTGACCGTGGTTCAAAATGACGAAGTCCGTCCCCAAATAGCCCTAGTGTTGCTTTACAACGGGACGTTAATATAACTAAACCAAAAACATTGCTGTTACAGTTATGAATGTAACAATTATCTGAAAAATTATCGAAGAAGTTTAACAATTTAAGGATGATAAAAGTATAATAAATAATATAATTGAACCGAAATTGTGGTCATAGCAATGATTTACCCTTGTATTTTTAAAAAAAAGTGGATGAAAGATAATAGAAAATGACAACTATTTAAATAACATAAATAATATGAAAAGTAAAATAATATAAGTAAAACATCTGGTGATTCCTAAGAGAATAGTAATTTGAACATTTAACGCCACACCACACCTCCTTTTCTAGAGCTCATATGAGCCTTTTCCTGTTTGGTATAGATGTAGGTGGACTTTATTAAACACAAAAACACACAACAGTTGATAAAACATACAGATAAATGGCAAAATACTTATAAATACAACATAACAAGAAATGATAAATACTAGAATGAAAAACATTTTCGAGTACAATAAAACTGGATGAATGAACATTGTAATGTACAGTATGAATGCAAATATGAATGAATTATAAATATTAGTTACTTGAGGGGGGTTAAAGAATAAATTCTGAATAAAATGCGAGGTGTATTAGATAGTGCCCTAAAATTATTAAAGTAAATCTAATTGAAGCAGCTCTCCTTGATAAATTAGGAATCTAAATATGTTTGTGATTATTCTTTTGGAAGATGGATTATTAAGAACTCTTTTGCACCAAAGACTTTCTAGCGAGGATGAGGATTTTCTGAGGTACCATGGGAGAGTAAAAAGGCAGGATGTCGCAAAGTGAATGGAATAGCCGATTTCTCATCAAGAGCAGTAGTCATCTTCTGATAAATGGAAACAGTGAAGAAAAGACGGGAATGGACCATGTCCTGCAACAAACAGCATTTCTTCACCAGTCTAGGAGAGTTATTGCAATTTTACTGTTATGATGACTTCATAAACAGAACGGCCCGTATTTCCATTATCCCAAAGATGTCATTTTCTTATAAATATTTTCTGCAGGTGCTGTTAAAGATAACACAGGGGGTTTGGAGCTTCTATTGGAGCACCTTAGATAACGGACGCTTTTGCTAGAATATCAGCTTCTTCATTACCCCGATAACCAGCATGGGCTTTGATCCATCTTAAGAGGATATTTGGGGTTTGGAGGAGTAGGGACTAAATGTCTTGGGCAAGTTGATGAGGAGAATGGGGATCTTGTATTGCTAGCAAACTTGAAAGACTGTCTGACCAGATATTTATCATATCTTTTTTTTAATAATTTGATAACCTTTTCAGTCCAAGCATTTCGGCTTGAAACACAGTTTGGAATTAATCCAGTTTTCGTTTTCATTCAAGTACTTTTCTGCCATATGAACAACCTGTTCCCAGTTTAGTGTTGTACCCACCCAATAAGAATTTTAGATTGTTATCCTTCAAAGGGCTCTTGTGTTGAAAACTAAATATTAATTTAAACGCAAAAAATATCAAATAACTACAATATCATTCAAGAACTTAAAAATAACTATGGATATCCAAGATACATGCCACTTTAGATTTCTTTCATATATAATATTTCTTGATTGACTGATTTATATTCAGATCTGTAACCGAAGACGAATATTTCCAAATGACTTTAATTTAAGTTAATTATTTTTAAAATTTAATCTTTGGAAAAAAAAGATTGCATTATTTTCTCACTCTTTGCTTAAGAATTCTATTGACAAACATTTAAATTTTTTTTAAATTTTTTTGTTTAGAAGAAAAGAACTGCGTTGACAAACCCGATCCCGGCATGTGTCGAGGTTACTTTCCCATGTGGCATTACGACGAAGATGCCAGAGAATGCAAGGAGTTCATCTATGGTGGTTGTCAAGGCAACGGAAACAGATATGCTACAAAGACAGAGTGCTTGAAGAGCTGTGCCAGTATGTATGCTTTTTTAATCTTATGAAGTAATTCGTGAAGTGTAAATCATAAAATCAGTCTTTCGTAATATCAGAATTACAAGAGAATATTACTTCTCAAATTCTTCTTATATTCCATAAGAATATATTATGCTTTAGAACTCATCACTGAACAATTTATGAAAAAAAAAACGATATTTGAAAAAAAAATTATCATCTTATAGCTTATCAGTGCTATGATAAATATTTTTACTTTTTAATTTGACACTAAAAGAAATATTAACAAAACTTTTATTTTTATTTTAAGAATGTAGGTAGTTTGCAGTATGCAATATCAATCTTTTGTAATGTTATTATATAATAAAGAACAATAAAATTATTTCTGGAGTGTCAAGGTTTGAAGGTGAAAAAGAAAGAGATTCGAATTCTTGACTTGAAACATCGCTTCATAAAGATTTTTTAGACTTGGCTTTCTCAGCCCTTTGCATTCGGTGCTAAATCGGTCATCACAAATCCATTCATAGAAGAATGATATTTGAAGCATATTTTAAAACACTGATGTTATAATCATCTAATGCTCTTGAAATATATTTTTAAATTTCAGTTAGAGACGAATTGGAGTATTTAATATTTATCTTTGCTTAGTCAAATTATTATTATTAGTTATTAGTTTAAAACTGATTTAATGGGCTGCGGCAGCCTGGTTGGTTGAGAGTCAGTCTTGTAACCGAAAGGTTTGCGAATTCTGTCCTCGTTTAGGCCAAAGACCGCCGTGTTGGCCCATGGCAGTTGGGGCACATTTAACACGTCGTGACTTCAAAGTTCACTATGTTCCCTTAAAAAATTATACCTCTGGGGGTACTGAATCAGGAATGAGGTGGTCTCTGACTTGGATCTAAATTCTGACTTGCAAATGGATGAATGAGTTCGACCGGCCCCTAAAAAGGGTCGTGTCATGTGTTTTCGAGCATAGTCGTACTTTCATCTGAACTGTGCTCGTTCACAGCGAAAGGCGCACACTTCTGCCTTCATTCGAAAGAGCTACTCTCATTCGCCTTGGTATGGCCAAGTGGCACTAAATCGACCCGACCCGAAACTGATTTAATAATGATTTGCGTAACTTAACTCGTATCGAAGTTATTAAAATGAAAACATTAAAATTTATTTTTAACTTTTCAACACTTTAATTGAAATCTTCAAAGATCCTTTTATAGTGAAAATATACTGTCTACGAATTAACTGCATGCGAAAATTTGTTATATTCAATCAAACACTTGTCCTATAGAGTGCTTTGAACAATTTTACTTATCAAGGGATTTACAAATAAAATGTCGGACTTCAAAACATAAAAATGTTAACCAGCGGAAATATTCTCCATCATGTTTTCTAGGCTATTCTCTAATGTAGGAGTATTTCTATTTAAGTGAAATTTTTCACAACCGAATGGAACAGACATCTGATGTAGAATAATAACTTCAATCATAGAATCAGAAAGAAAATTTTAAATATTTAAGTAATTGCTTTTTTTTTATTTAATCGTATTTACATGCTTCTGAATGTTCAGGACCGACAGACATTCACCCTTCTTGAATATGGTTTAAAATCTGTCAGAGTTCTACAATATTGATGTTTAATTTGTATATCAAATTTTATTCATTCAACTCCATTAATTTTGTATTTATTGTGTTAATTCATATTCTAAAAGCCGAATAGATAGATTTCCTCTGAATAAAATTTGCTGAAAATTTGACAGAAATTTTTAAGTTTGATATAAAGACTATTCTCCAAATTTTATCTATCTCGTTCAAAGAGTTTCCAAGTCATATTTGTTACAAACAGACATACAGAATGTCAATAATCTCCTGTACTAGTATTTTTAATTCAATGACTACTTGTGATGATATTGATGATATATTTTAAGTTGCCTCAAATTAGGTAAATATGAAATTATTTGGGTTTTTTCAGTAATTCGAAGCTTACATTTTAAATATGATTTTTAATACAAATGGGAGATTATACGATTAAAACAACTCTCGGCCAAAATAAAACATACGCTTTACTTATTTATTATGGTGAGAAAATTGATGAAAATTTCTAAAGTTTATAGTTGTTTGAATTTTCTTGTTATATTTTTATTGTATGAATATATTTCAACTTTATTGCAGGCAAAATTCATGTATAAAAGATTTTTGTATAGAAATTCACGTATAAAAGATTTAAATAAGCCTATTTTGATTCAAGGCAGTTTTTACAAAATACATATTAATATTCGGAAATATATCAAATTTTCTAGGTCTATTTCGATTTTCAGTCCTGACAAACTCTAAAACTATTGAGAATAAATATCTCATACATGAATGCATGCCAGAAAAGTAAAAAATAAAATGCGTCAAGGCGGAAAGGTAATATTTTAATATACTTGATGACACCATTACACTTTTGTTTTGTGCTGTTTTTAATTGAAATCAATTTAGTTTAGAAAGTGCTTAAAATTGTTACACTAATTAAGATCCGAAATTTAATGTACCCTTTTTTTGAATGTTAGAAATCAGTACCTCTCCCCTTGTATATTGGGAAAGAATCATTTTCTTTTTATGAGAATATTATAACTAGACGGAATCTATCAAAATGGTGGGAGGACTCTCAAAAAGCATCATCAATTTTGATAATGATTGCAGGAGTAGTAGACAATCTTTCTTTGCTTAAGAGTTTCTTCATAAAATACAAAAAAAATTCCATCAATATGTTTTCTTACTGTAAGAAATTGATTGACAGAATATTGGAAACACCTAACGCAATTCTTTTGAAATAAAATAGAAATTACTAATGATTTCAGAAGTTCGTGTCCAGACTGAACATAGGTTTGAACACAGCTGTGAGCAATTTTAAACTACATAAATAAAAGTATGCATACCATTAAACATGCATTTTCAAATAAAAATGAACAGTATCTATATTTAAGTATTCGTAGTACTTATATATTAGGTACCCGTAGATTTAAATATTTGTTTTCATGAAATTAGAAATAGAAATTCAGAAACATGGCATAACTGATAATATCATATAATCATAATTTCTACTTCCCAGGCATCTGGAAATCCGACAATGACAGGTGCTCCCTGCCAGCCAAAACAGGTAGATGCAGAGGCTATTTTCCCAAGTACTACTTCGACAAGGACGCTGGCCAGTGCAAGAAGTTCATCTATGGCGGATGCGGAGGCAATGAAAACAACTTCGAGACAGAAGAGGAATGCGAAAACGCTTGCGGAAATCAAGCCGGTAAGGAAATTGTAACACAACTACATTATTAATTCTAATTCCAGATATATTGCTGTAAATACTCTTTTAATCCTGCTACAAATCAGTAATTTTGCTTTCCCGAGTTAATAATGTCGTCGTAAGGAAGACTGATTTATAGTCATCTGTATTGAACGGAATCCGGGTGTCTCATCAGAAATCCCAGAGCTTGGCGACAAACTTGGCAACGAATTTAAAGACTTTGGTGACAAAATAGATAATACCCGAAACTTCGAGATTTTTCCAGAACCGTCCATTATGGACCGAGATACATCCAGAATGCCCGTGGTTGGCCCAAAAGGTTTTAGCCCCACCTCCCTCTGCTATATAAGACCGATAATCTGAAACTAGAGTAATAATGGTCGATTGAGTAAACCTGAACTGAGAGGTCTTGAATTGGTCGTGGGTAAGAGTTCTGAACGGAGGACTCACCTGGAGACTACAGAAACAACGGAAGAGTACTGTGTGCCATATTCTGTCGAATCCTGTGTCCTGTGTCGTAGCTCTTTGTGTTGCCGTCATGAATGGAATAGCCCTGAAGTGATAAGTAGTTGCGTTGCGGGAAGGAGTGAGTCGGCAGCGAAAGCGAGATGAGACACAGGTGTAGTTTCAGCCTTTTGGAGAGGGATTACTACGTGTGGACTACTGGTATTATTATGGGCTTATCTGGTGTCCTGTGTTTATGTCTCGGCTGTGTATAGCTGTCGTCTATAAATAATTGTCGTTTTGTGCTGTACATATTTGCCGTCTTTGTGTTGTCTTTTCATTTTCCTGTAAATAAACGTCTTCGTTGTTTTTTCTAGAGAAGGATTGATCATTGTGTGCACACGCCATTCACCCATTACATAAACCGGCCCCACGGATAGAAAATCCATAACAATACTTTAAGAATTTGATTAAAAAAAAGAAGAAATATTATGCAGGAAGACATTTATCATTATTGAAAAGATAAGATTTTGAACTTTCAGATAATATATAATTTTTTTATTCTGTAAATGTTTTGGAGATTTTGAGTGCCTAAAATTTTCTAAATTTTTAATTAATTAAAAGTTTTTATTGATTTTTAAAAATATTTTTGATTAAAATATTTCAAAAGTGCACACTTACTAATCACCAACGGTATATGGCAAATTTAATAGTTGTAATTCAAATGGTCCTATTTGCACCACGAGGACACATAAGATGCGCATTCATCTTTATTATTAGTATAAATTTATTCATCAAATAATATATCATTTTCTGGAAATGAATCATTTTCTTCTATTGCCTATTATAATTTTTCTTAGGGTATTAAAATAACATCCATGCATACCTTTCAGAGACAACTAAGCTGTCATTGCCTAAGTCAACGAGCGTCAAAGATATTCCTATAAGAATATCCTATCTAATAAATGATGTAAACCATCAGATTTCCTAGATAACACAGTTTATTATATAATAACTTTCAATGTTATAGAATTATTACGAAATTCCTCAACATTGCATAGTATGATTCTATGTTACACAACACTGTACGCTGCTATAAAGAACTATTCTATATAAGGCAATAATACTTATATTGTGCACGAAACAGTTTAACAGAAAATTCCCCTTCGGCGAACTCATGATTGAGGATGAGAATCTTCCAGCATAGTGGTTGATTCTCGCATACTTGTGGGTACACGAAAAGTTGGGGACATGAATCCCCGCAACGATGAATATGTACTTCCTTAGGGAAGGGTTGTAACGTAGCCGGAGATGGCTCTTAGGTCCCAACCACATTTACCACCAGTGGTGTCGTGGCAGTCCGATCATTCAGTTTTCTTCATCCGTGTGCCTTCGAGTGGCTCAAAGATTTAGTAATAATAATTCTATGCAATAATGTAATAATAATATGTAATTGTACCAAACCATTTATGCTATTAGATGATACCTTCACGACTACAGTGAAAACATACCAAAGAAGGGGTTATCTAATTAGATAGATGGTCCAGATATCAAGCGTGTGTAGGGGTAGTGAACGTTATTAACAGTTACTAATATAATACCTGGAGTTCAGTAATACTGTGAATACTGTGTTACATAATATTTAGTGATATCATGACTAATATAGTAATGTAATATATTTTGATATTATGACTAATATAGTGATATCGTAATATATTTTGATATTGGGATTAATTTAGTGATATATTAATATATAAGGATATAGAGTAATTTAGTGATATAGTGTGACATCGCACAATGCCATTATAGTTAATGAGCAAGGGAGCCATTTATATGGAAAAATGTCAAATCTCTGTCTCATCAACTTTTACGTTAAAATTTACTCACCAAATCACATAGACACTTTCATCATTCCGTGGCTAACAAGTTAAGATATAGAAATTTAATACTCAAATTAATTTCGATCTAACGTTACCATGTTCTTAAAATTTTATGTTATTTTATTAAATTAATTGTCATGGCTGGTTCGTGAGTACTTAGAATAAATAGACAAATAGAAAACTTAACAACAAATTTATTGCAGATTCGTTCGAGTTACCCTGCTCAGTAACTCCTTCTCCAAGAGCAAACATTCGAATGGCATCACTCAATTACACCGCGCTAGTTGTCTAGCGCCATCTCTGAACGTTTATTTCTTAACGCTTCAAAATCTAATCACTACAATAATTCTATTTAAATTTTGTTGCTTTTTAAATCTCTCTGCTCTATTTTCTTGTTTTAACTTTCAATTTCTAATGTTACATTTTAAAACAGTGATTAAAAAATTACCTTTTATCTAAATTTTAACATGCGGTATAAATGATTTAAACCATTTGACTGGCACAATTTAGCCAAAATATGGCTCTTGCGCTAATAATACACAATAAACTCTTGAAATAAATTTGACCTAATTGGTATATTATATTTATTTATTAAGAAAAAGATTTAAACAATGAAGATTAGAGAATAACTTGAAATTTATTTAAACGTAGTTACATCTCGTAATTAGAAAGGAAAAAAAACATACTTATCGAAGGACGCACATCTACTTGAAATACACACAACGACAACCAACATCTCAAAAGTTCAGTCGATCCATCTAACATTTGACTTCTTATTTTTATGTACGGCGAGAAACAAAAATTCATCTTCTTCAATGATATGCTAATAAGAGTCATCTTATTAGCATATCGTTTTACATTTCTGCTCTTGTGTGACTGCATCGAATTAGCTGGATTCGAAAAATTTGAACCTGATTGCGGATGTTGACAATTTTTACTTATTCCCAACATAAACAACAACTAACGTTATCCTGATTAATATTTAATTTTTCCATGCCATGTATAACAGCTCAAGTCTGCGGAGAGAACGAACGTTACAATGCATGCGGGACTGACTGCCCCCTGACCTGCGAGAACTACGACAACCCACCCAAATTCTGCAACCTCATGTGCAGGATCGGATGCGAGTGCGAGTCTGGATTCGTCAGACGTGCCGACGGTAAATGCGTCAGGCCCGAACAGTGCCCAAACAGGCAAGGTGAGTATGGTCAATGCTATACAGAAAAAAGTGTTATTAAAAATTGTGATACATTTTGAAATGTGGTTGCTACAAAAAGCTTTGTAAGGTATTTTAATTTTTTTATTGGCTTCGGTAATCTAAAGTTCAGTAACCCAGGTGAATTAGAAAAATTGACTTGGCTTAACCTTTTAAGGTATCCGACTACGTGCATTTTTTTTTTTTTTTTTTCAATAATTGGATTTTTCAAAACTATTTCAAACTATGGATTTTAGATGTATTGTCAATTATAATGTAAAATACTATAAATAAACAAAATATTTAAATACTAATATATTTTGAGACACAAGAAAATGGGTTGTAAATTTTAATGAAATTTAAACAAAAACGGTTAACACTCTACACAAAATTGAAATTCAGCAATCCTATTTTTTTTTCTTTTTGCACACAAGAGATAGAATATAATGATGAATGAAATGAACCAAAATCTAAGAGAAATCTTGAGATGCAAAGAAATGATGGGTAAAAATATACGTATATATGCATTTTTTTTTCCATAAATTTACAACTTAATTCTTCCAAAAATACCTATAAACAGAAAAAAGTATTTCTCCAACAATTAAAATTTGGTTCATATCATTGCCCATATCATTTAAAATATACGCTGACATTTTTCTGCAAATATCTCTATTAATGTTTGAGATACCATGTTAACGGTGGAGAGTTTTTATGAAAATTAAAGTTTTGAGAAAATACTAATCAAATTTTTGTTTAAAAATATGTGTCCCTGGATGATAGTTGCCCTTCCTTTTCCTAGAAAATAAACTGTTTTGGAAAAAGGAAATTCTGAAATACAAGAAATAACAAATTAAAAAAAAACATCCCCCAATGTGGTCCATAACCAGCTTTTTTAACGTAGTCGGATACCTTAATTACCGAATTATGTTGCCATCAATTTTTTCAACTTCATTTTTGCACCAGTAGTTTAGTTTTCTTGCAGAATAATTCCAGGGAACCCAAGAAAAAATGTAACTAACAGAAATATCTTAATTAATTAATTATTGATTATTATCTTTAATTCTTTCTATCTTTAATTGATTATTATCTTTAATTCTTTAATTTATTCAATTTAGGTTATACTAACTTCTTAGTATTTGGGTTACATTATCCACGCTCTTTAGAATACAATCAGCAAAAATAGTCAAATAGTAAAGATGTAAGCCATATTTGAATGTCACTTTTAAGTACCGTCAGTAAATAAAGGATTAAAATATACTTAATGCATTCTCCCCCCTTCCCTCCACTATAAAAGGATTTAAATTTTATTTTATTTATTTGCTTTTGAATATTAATTACTTTTGAATTCTCTGCGCACTTTAATGCGTGATGTTAGTATTCAATTTGATTTACTTCATTGTTGTGTTTTTAAAAAAATCTTTTTTTTTAAGGTGGAGTATTTACTTTTGATTTTCAAATATTTCACGCCCTTCTTGAGTTCTTTAGTTTTGCCCATTTGTCTACTAATTATATTTCAGTGCTTTTATATTTCCAGAACTTAATATCCGTAACTATAAATAACCTATAACTGTACAATTTTAATTTAATTTTTAATCTATATTTGAAATGCTTTTTGTATTGGATTTGAAAAGGATTAATAAAGATACTGGTTAATAACTTCGTTGCTAAATTTATTAGAAACTTTGAAATGTATTAAACTTTGAAAAATAGAATGTTGTTTTAAATCAAAATTATGGAAATCAGTGGCAATTTTTTTTTAAAATATTTAAAGGGAGAAGGCCTTAGGACGAAGAAACTAAGTCACAAATACCATTAATAAAATATTAGAGGATACTCATGAAAAATTAACAGGATAGTAATAAAAAGATTTAAATTCATTTTAAGCATTTATGTTGTACATTTTTTTAAATTTTATCCATAGGAATTTTCATAAAAATTTCTTCTTAGAGCTGAAATTAAAAGTTTATTTTCATTTTGTGTTAAAAATTAAATAATAAGAAGAGGAATATTTTATTTTCATAAAAAGATGTCAAAATTTTTCTGGAACTAAAAAATAATTGAGGATGGAAAGGATAAAAGAATCTTTTATTAATGCAACAATTATTTCAACTGGAAGTAATTGAACAGTTTTTAACTGACAACACACAATCAAGTATCAACCAAAATTTAGATATCAGATTTCACATTTTTTTCATAATTATAATAAAACACTAATCAGGGCTTTTCTATAAGTAATTGCAAGATTTGGTTTAACAGTATGATTTTTTTAAGGTTCTACTAGCTAGCATGCAACAGTAGGTATTGCTTAATAAGTATAGTGTTTTACCAATCACACCTAAAGAATAATTTTTTTTCTTCCTTTCACATTAATAAATCCATATATTTTATCCATATGTAATGAATGTAAAATGTATATTATACTCATTCGCATTTGTTTTCAATGGATGTAATTATAAATGGTCTTAGCGTTTTTAATATTATACGGAATAACATTTAGATGTCATATTATATTTTAATTTAATTATATTAACGTCCCATTTTGACAATATATTGGGGATAATTAAGAACAATACTCATATTTTCGAATCGTTATCACATGACGAGGATCCTTCTTAAGTCAATATCATAAACGCATGATATTTCTTCGATTGATTCTTGAAGTTTAGGTTTTTCCAGTTGGCCAAGGTAGCCTGGTTGGTAGAGCATCAATCTCGTAACCTATAGGTAGCGAGTTCTGTCCTCGTTTCGGCCAAAGACGGCTGTGTTGGCTAATGGTAGCTGGGGCACGTTCGATAGGTCGTGACTGCAAAGTCCTCTAAGTTTCCATAACAAATCATACCTCTGGGGTTACTGAATCAGGGATGAGTCGGTCTCTGATTTGGATCTAAATTCTGACTTGCGAATGGATGAATGAGTTTGACCGGCCCCTAAATAGGGTCGTGTAGTGTGTTTTTAAGCATAGTTGTACTTTCATCTGAACTGTGCTCGTTCACAACGAAAGGCGCACACTTCTGCCTTCATTCGAAAGAGCTACTCTCATTCGGCTTGGTATGACCAAGTGGCACTAAATCGACCCGACCCGAAACTGATTTAATAATGATTTACGTAACTTAACTTGCATCGAAGTTATTGAAAGGAAAACATTAAAATTAATTTTTAACGTTTCAACATTTTAATTGAAATTTTCAAAGATCCTTTTATAGTGAAAATATACTGTCTAAGAATTAACTGCTTGCGAAAATTTGTTACATTCAATCAAACACTTGTCCTATGGAGTGATTTGAACAATTTTATATGAAATATATACATTTTATATATTAAACAATTTTATATTATAGTATGACCAAGTGGCATTTGACCGACGAGATTTTCTCATGAGATCACAATTTCACTAGAGTCAGATATATGTATTTAATTTGTTTTTTAATTATACAATATTTAAGTATACCACAAATGCAAATTATTCATTTCAGCTGCTCTCGATCGACCCGATTGCGATAAGGCTCCAGAAACTGGTCTTTGCAGAGGACGCTTCCCTCGTTATTACTACGACCAGGAAGCCGGCCAGTGCAAGAAGTTCGTCTACGGTGGATGCGGAGGCAACAGGAACAACTTCAAGACTGAAGAGGAATGCTACAACAAATGCGGAGGTACGTATGATGTAGCAGATTATAGAATTATCAAAAATATACATATATACAGTAAAAGCTCTTTATTCGCGGTGTATATGTTCCATAAATATGCCGCGAGTGCAGAAACCGTGAATACGGAATGGTCATTTATACGGGATTATAGGGGATACGTTCCAAGGTGACAAAATAAAAAATAAAAAACAAATATATAAAAAATCAATTTAATTGAAGTTTTTGAACATTTTGATTCATTATCTTAAGGATTAGATAATGGTTTGAAGAATTTTGTCATTTTCTCTTGCTTGGCAGTTTTTAAAAGCTCCTTCCATTCAGACTGATACGCAGCAGTCGCTTAAGCAATTTGCCCCTAAAAAATAAGAAGTTGTTCCATAGACGTTCATAAAGAAATCGCAAAGCTCATTTGCCTTTCTGAAACCTTCACTAAGTTTTTTTTCAAATGAAATGTCACGTTTCCAGTGCTCGTTGAAGCCTTTTTTTCAATGGGCTGTGAATTCAACATTTCCTCCAAGTCAGTTTCAGTCCTTGACGATATCATCGAACAACATACTTTAGGCAAAATTGTGATAAAATCTATTTTACTTTTTTTATTAGTCAATTTGACAGCAGTTACAAAGTATATTGGGTTAGAATCCTTTTATTATTATGTATGTGCTTATTAGATCCACGAATAAAGAAATTTGTAGCCGCGAATAAAGGAATTGGGTCGCATTTTTTTAAATCCGCGAATAGTGAAAACGCGAATGGTGGAAGCGCGAGTAAAGAGCTTTTACTGTAATCAACTAATTTGGTAAAGCAAAAGCATCAGCCGTTAACCCACTTATGCCTACTGTTCCATTTTTGGAACACCTTTCACATAAAAGTTATTTTTATTATTTTTTTTTCACCTAACATATAGAAATTTCATGCAAAAATTCCAAATTTTTAACCCTAGGTATAAATAGGTTAAGCAAGATAGTTGTATTTGATTAAGGTAGATTGTACTGCATGGATATTTATAGAGCTAACTCGCTCATATTAAAAAGTTGGACAAAATTGTCATTATGTTGAATGAAGAATGAAATCAGTGAAATAATAAAGTTATATAAACTATGGAAATATTCATCTGTTCTTAGGCCGTATTATTTTTAGTACCAGATTCGTGATTTGTGTACCCTTTAAATATTTAGAATTTAAATGAGTAAAGGTTAACATTTTAGTTAATTTCTAAATGCTACCCTGTAAACATTTAGAATTTAAATGAGTAAAGGTTAACATTTTAGTTAATTTCTAAATGCTACCCTGTAAATATTTAGAATTTAAATAATTAAATGAGTGTACACACAACATATAGGTATTCGGAGCATTCCGAAGATGATGATCAAAATGTTAGTTTTATATGTTTACAGATTATATAACATGCTTTGTAAACTGGATTAATCGGATACTAAATCTGTGCAACATGTTATTGAATACACTTTTTATACTGAATTATCAAATAAAAATGGTGGAGATACAAAAATTGAGTCACGCCTTTATAATCCAGATTAATATCAATAAATCAGACTCTGAAACTGTATAAAAGCTTAATGGATTTTACTTTTGTGTTAAATTGCAGTCCTTGAATAAATTGTTATTGCTCAACTTTTATTAGTCTAAAATTTTAGTGAATCCCACATAATATTCCCCCATTTGATTTTCTACGTCAATATCGCTACATATATTCAGCCTTCGAATTTATTTTTCTGCCTTGATTGTTTTAAAATATATTCTTAATGGTTTAACTGCAAGGGGTATTCAAAAGAAAAAGTATGGAATGTCCTAACAGTTAACATATTTGCCTATGCCTGTATGGGAGAATTATCGAGACATCCGAAGATGCTATTGGGGTCTTCGGCGTAGATCGGAGCATGCGCAGGAGTGAGCAGGGATTCTTATATAGGGCGCCGTCCAATTGCTCTGGATGAATACTGATCAATCGCCACGAGAAAAACCCTGAGCATGGTGGTCTTAAGTAGACGAGTCTAAGTAAGAAGAAAAGTAGGCATTAAAACAACCCATATTTGGCTAACTAAACGCTCTTCATTAGGCTAGAAATTTATTTCGTTTGTGATAATGCAGATATCCGGTTCCTAACCGGTTCTTTTGGCGCCAAATGAAATACGGCCCTTTACTTCACCCCAAAAATGCAATAGAATATCTCGGTTCCCAGGGGACTGACCTCTACTTATAGGGTTATTAGGGGTTTTCTCGTGATGGTAGGTCAGCAACTCGAGCACCGAAGAAACAATAACTCCGTTGCGGACTGTGAGACATTCCGAAGACTACACAAATCCATCAAGAAAAAAAGATCCATATTACACACGGAGCAAATGGTTCTGCTCCATGATAACGTGCGTCCACACATCTCCAGGGTCAAATATCTTTGGGATCTTTGAGATGAGATCTATGGGGTATACTTTGAATAAAGTCTTCATTTATACCCACAATGTCGTTTCGTACCTTTTCAATTGAACACCCTTTGTAATATAAGTATATATTAAGGTATCCGACTACATTTAAAACATTAGTTATCGATTACATTGGGGATTTTTTTTGTTATTTATTATAGGTCAGACTTTCCTCATCCCAAAATAATTTATCTTTTCTAGGACAGGAAAGGCCTGACCTATCATCCAGGGTCGCATATTTTTCAGCTACAATTTCTCTTTGACTTTAGTTTTATCAAAACTTTCATTTTCATAAAATTTCTCTACCGTTATCAGGATATCTCAAAAACTAAAAGAGGTATTTACATAAAAAATTCAGAGAGTGTTTTAAGTAATATGGGTATTGAAATTAACCAAACGTTTTATTGTTGGTGAAATATTTTTTCATTTATAGGTGTTTTTGGAAAAATTAAGGTGTGAATTAATGGGAAAACGCATTTATACGTATATTTGTACCTATAACTTCTTTGGATCTCAAAATATTTCTTAGAGTTTTGTTCGTGTCAATCGTCTTTATATTTTATAGCTTTCAATCATCAATCATCTTTATTTTTGTGTTACAAGCAAAATAGGATTGCTGCATTACCATTTTGTGTAGAGTGTAAACTGTTTTGGTTCAATTTCCTTAAAATATATAATAAATTTTACTATTTCACAAAACAAATTACATTTTCAAATAATTTTGTTGTATGTATAGTATTTAGTATTATAATTGACAATGCATCTAAAAACCATAGTTTTAAGGCATCCGACTACGTTCGAAGGAAAATTTTGAAAAATTGGATTTTTAAAAAACTATTTATGGTTTTTAGACGTATTATCAATGATAAACATTATAATTACAAAAACAATTATTTGGAAATATATTTTGAGACATGGGAAAATGTGTAGTAAATTTTAATTGAAATTAACCAAAATGGGTAACACTCTACACAAAATGGTAATGCAACAAACCTATTTTTCTTTGTATACAAGTTATAGAATACAATGATGAATGAAATGAACCAAACTCTAAGAACAGTCCTGATATACAAAGAAGTTATGGGTAAAAATGTACGTATATATGCTTTTTTTCCATCAATTCACTACTTAATTTTTCTAAGAACACCTATAAATGAAAAAGTATTTCACCAACAAAAAACCTTTTGGTTCATTCCATTTCCCATATTCTTTAAACTACGCACTGAAATGTTTATGTAAATGTCTCTATTAGTTTTTGAGATATCGTGTTAACGGTGGAAAATTTTTACGGACATTAAAGTTTTGAGAAAATTGAAGTGAAAGACAAATTTTAGCTGAAAAAATATATTACCGTGGATTATAGGCCTTCCTTTTCCTAGAAAAGGTAAACTGTTTTGGAAAGAGGAAAGTCTGATCTACAAGAAATAACAATTAAATATAATTCGCTATTGTGGTCTATAAGCAGTCTTTTTAACGAAACTCTGATGTCTTAAAAAGTTTTTAAAAAAATTAATTTTTCAAAAATTTTCCTTCCAACAAAGAACTTAACTTTGATCTTAATAATCAACTACTATAATCTTTATTATTCCCTGTACATTTAATCATATAAAAAAATTAATTATCATCCACAAAGCAAGTAATAATTTTAACTCCAATATGTTATACGCTTTATCGAAACTGAAACATATCATCTGTGTTGTTAATGATGATTATACGCCAAACTATAAACCTGAATCTATGTCTGACCCTCAGCTCTGCATGCCAAGACTCGCAATGCTTGCGAAGAGGACAAGGAAGTCGGAACCTGCAAAGCCGCTTTTGTTCGATATTACTTCAACAAGAACACCGGCAAGTGCGAACCTTTTGTCTATGGAGGATGCGACGGAAACAGCAATAACTTCCTCACCATGGAAGATTGCGAAGATGTCTGCATTTACTAATAAGGTAATCGAATTTTGGTTCAATTATATACGCTGCCATAATTAAACTGTCAGTGCTCACAGTGTTCTGTACTGCGATCTATTTGCGAGAATGACGCCACATTTTGTAAGAAGATTAGACGAGACGGGGGACGAAGGATTCCTAGAAAAAAAAATTGGTTCCAAAAGTCACCGCTAGGAGAATATGTGGCTCTGTGTAATAGAAAATGGAGTGTTAACAAATGCAAATCAATACGGCAATAAAATTACCTTTTATTTTGCATATTCAAATCCTGTTCAATGTGGCTGCCGTGTTTGTGGACCACATATTGCATTTTGTGCACCGTATTCACAACAGCAGAAAGTAACATGTCTGCAGGAATCTCCCGTACAGTCCGTTATGGAGTTGCCTTAAGTCCAAGGTCTATCAAGGAGTTGTGCAGGACCTGGCTATGTTGAAGGATAACATATCACGACTGTACGGGAGATTCCTGCAGACTTGTTACTTTCTGCAGTTGTGAATACTGTGCACAGAATGCAATGTGTGGTTCACAAACATGGCAGCAACATTTGACATGATTTAAATGCACGAAATAAAAGGTAATTTTATTTCCGTATTGATTTGCATTTGTCAACATTCTATTTTCTATTACACAGAGCCACATATTCCCCTAGCGGTAACTTTTGGAACTAATTTTTTTTTCGGGGAAACCTTCGTCCCCCGTCTCGTCTAATCTTCTTACAAAATGTGGCGTCATTCTCGCGAATAGATCGCGCTACAGAACATTGTGAGCACTGCCAGTTTAATTATGGCCACCCTGTATTTAAAATAAAAGCTTTTGCCATGTATTCCCAATGGTGTAGTTACATTAACGTCCCGTTGTAAAGCAACACGAGGGCTAATTTGAGACGGACCTCGTCATTCTGAACCCCGACCAGATGACGAAGATGACAACTGAAGTGGCACCCCATCCCCACACCATCGGGAGAACGTTTGACCTGACAGATTTAGCGGGCAAGAGACCCCCTCACAAGACGGTTCTTCGGTGGAATCGAGTCTCGAACCTAAAACCCTTCGGTTCCATGACCGAGACCTTACCACTAGGCCACCGCGGCCCTTGTATTCCCTATGGAAGATTTTAACTATGTTGATACTGTTTTAATGTTTTTATTTTTACATTTGGAAATGATTGAAAACGTATAATGTTTTTTTAAAATTAAATTGAAAGTTTCTCGAGTATATTCGTAGTATATTTCGAAATTCTTCTTCCATTTTTTAAATTTAATCAACAAACTTTTTATAAAAAAATAAAATTATTCTGCGAGCTATAGTTATGGAATCCATTAGTTAGTCAGTTAGTTAGTTGGGGGGTTTTGGCGCAAGAGCCAGATTTGACCATGTTGCGCCAATAGTGTGGTACAAGTTACTTGTTAAATGGTATTTACGGAACCCATGAAGTAATTGAATTTAAAAAAGATAAGTTGAAAATTACTCGAGTAAATATTTGTAGTATATTTCGAAATTCTTCTGTTTTTCAAATTTAACTAAAAAAAATTGATTAAATAAAAAAAAACTTTACCAGCCTTTGTTATGGAATCCATTCTTATTTCGTTTTATAAATTTAATTTAAAATTTTGAATAAGAAAAAAAAACATTTTGCCAGCTATAGTTATGAAATCCCTGAATTAATTGCATTTTCATTATTTATTTCAATTTATTATGAGCTAATTGTTATTAATATGATTATTTTTCCATTGCAGTGCAGTGAGCAAATAATACAAAGAAGCAAAAGAGTTTCAGAAAGCTGCATATATTGTATAAAAACTTTTTTCTATTTGTAGACTTTTAATAAAGTGTACTAAAAGTATTATTGATATCTAATAGAATTAAAATACTGCATGATGAAGTACGACACAAAACATATTTCTCGAAATATGAGCTTTTAGAGTTTCTATAATAAAACAGTCACATATGCTTAAAAAATAACAATTGGGAAAATTGATATCTTTGAATTTTCAAGATTCACAATCAATTTATTTTTTCTTCATGTAACTTATGTTTATGTATTACTAATTCTATATGGTAAAAAGGCCATTTTTGTTCCCTCTGTTGTCATTATTATATTTCTGTCTAATAAATTCTCAAAACACAACAACCTGTCTACAAGATTAATAATAAATGATTTAGAAAAGAAACTGAAATCCTAGAAGAGGTGTGTTTCTATACTGTATTCGAAAATTTTACTTAACATACTTATGATAACAGATTTACTTCTCAATGGAAATTTCTCTCGTAATTATATGTTTAAATAATTTATGATTGAAATGAAAATCATATCTGTCTATGATTATGTACTATATTAATAAAAAACAGGAAAATATATTAAAATAAATTAATATGCTCTATTTAGTTAATAATGTTCATTTGCCAAAAAAAATTATATTTTAATAATAATTTTTACTAAAAAATATTGTGTAATTAAAAAATGTAAATCTTCACTCATGTGGGCATGACCTAAAATTTTCCCCAAATTACATCTTTTCAATCAAGTTTCTGTTTATTGGAAGGAAAAAATGCACTAACAGCAACTACTTTTTGCAATACCGATTCTCTGTTTAAATATTTTATGGCATTCATTAATATTTAGAAGTATTCATTCAGATTTTACTACGTTAATCATTCCTGAAGATAAATTCTTTCTATAGATTGACGCTTATTGATTTTTATTGAAAATCTCTCTATATAAAATAAGTACAATGATGCTGAACAAGTTTTAAATAATTTTAGAAGTTAAAAAAATTATTTTCACTTAAAAATTCTTAAAATTTATTAAAATTATTTCGGTGCTTTCTTTATTTTTCTACTTAAACTTCCTCAGCGTGAGGAAAATGCATCTTCTACTTTCAGCATTAAGAAACATTTTTAAAACTTAAAATAATTTCAGATATGGAAGTGCAAATGTAGTTCGTAGAAATTATTCATACTTATTAAATAATTTTATTCAGTAATAAAGTTATTTAAAATAATACTCCAAAAAATAATTCTCTATAAAAGTCAATAAAAAATTGTTGCCTAAAAATCCTACATTATTGAAGAATTTTCCATGTAACATATTCATCATTCAAATGAGCTGAAGTTTTCAGTACGTTGATGGGAATTGTAAATAAAAGTTTTCATTTCTCGAAATTGTAATATGTTTGCATTTATTTTTATATTTTTAGATAAGATCTTCCAGATTTCAGGAAAATATTTTCACTTCAATTTTTTAGCATCAGAAACAACGAATATTGTTTCAAATTATTTTCAACTTTTTAATTAATAAAAGTAAAGAAAAAATGTTTTATGCTATTATAAATTTAATTCATGCAGCCTCATGGAAGCTGAATTCAATGAATGAAGTATTTCTGAGATTTCCTTTAATGTTTAACATATCAATACAAATATAAAATATTATGATAGGTAGATGTACATAATCTTATATAAGGTTTTTCAAAAAAGAGCTGAATCAAACGGATAGAATTAAAATTAAACGAAAAAAAACTTTTCTATCAAAATTTATTTAAACCTGATAATAAAAATAAGAAAAACAATGAGAAAAGTAAGTAGAATATTTGAAAGGTAATAAAAAAGAAAACGCTATTTTATTGTTGTAAAAGTAGCTTTATTTATTTTCCAATATAAGATAATATTTCCTTCACGTTATAATATTTACTATTAACTCGAATTTTAAGCATTCATAAAAAAAGAAAGTCATTAAAATAATTCTGAAAATAATTAAGATTTCTAATTACAGTTGAGAAAGAATAATAAAAAAATGAATTCAAATAAATTTAGAATATCTGGCCATTTTAAAAGAGCATATTTATGATGACACTTTTCTATAAAGAGACTTTAATTACCTTTAAAAGAATATCGATATAGAAATGATATCACTAAATTCACTAGAATACAAAGACTAGTTTATTTGCATCATAATAACTGAAAGAAGATTTTTTCATAAGCAAATAAGTCTTTCAAAAAAGACTCATTTCTTAAAAAATTGAATTAAGTACTTTTTAATTAGAAGTGAAAAAAATTCAGATTTAGGACATTTTACTAAAAACTGCGACGAATGCCGATTTGAATTAAATAACATACAGCAAATGGCAAAAGATTAATGATATTTGATGTACCATTCAGCATATTAACATCTTTATAATATTCTTTAGACTATAAAATAAAATAAACTTTATCCGAATTCCAAAAAGTAGGAATTTTTATATTTTAGTTTACCATACATTTTTTAGGTTTCAATTTGATAAAGGAATACGGAATTAATTCTTTCTCAAATTCATCACCAGATGGCATTCTTAATAGAAGATGAGTTTTATTGAATTTCAATTTTTTAAAGCATTTCATATAAAAAGATTTTAGTATTCATGCAAAGTGATTTTTCCTATTAACAAGGAATTGTAAAAAGAGTTAGTGTTTCTAAAAAAATAAATTTATAAAATCAATAAAATTTCTTTAAAAGATCATCTCAATGATATTTTAGATTCGGAGTCAATTACTCGTACTTTTAATTAAATGAAGCGAATTATATGACCTTGTGACATGGAAAAAAGAAACTGTTTCTATTTAATACCAAATTCAATCTTTTTCAATAGCATTAAATAATTAATAAATTTAATAAAAACAAATTGATAATACATTTCATTTTTCTCTTTAAAGGAAAAAAATTGTATGTAATATACGATAAAAAAAACATGCATTCAATCGCTAAAAAAAGGTGCAATTATTTCATTTTGCCTTGTTTACTATTTATAAAAATAATTACTCCTAAGAGTATGAGGCTAAGAACGATTCTTGGGACACAATCAGTTATAATTATCTCAAGATGAAACATATATAAGTCAAGTATAAAAAAAAAGAATTTGAAAATAAATTTCAATGAATCGTTTTACTTTTTATTTCTGAATTAACAGAAAATATTGTAACCATTTCTACCCTTTACCAAGACTAAAAGAGAAAAATTTATTGTATTATGTAAATATGGGTCCTGTACAGATCTTTTGATTTATAACTATTAAACTTTTTATATCTACAATTTAAACAGTGAGAATGTGTACCTAGAATAGAATTTTAACCAATTAGAAATTAAACAAAATTTTGGCATTTTCTCGCGTTAATTTCTGAAAATGTCATGGCACAAAAATAATTTTCTTCTTCTTAAAATTCGCAACATTTTTATTTCAAAGCTACAAATGTTTTGCTGTACAAGTTTTTCAATTTTCAAAAACATTTTTTCCTTATTTTACATCAATATATCTTAATGTTAATTTAAGACGTTTCCGTTGTAGCAACAGGCAGTTAATCCTTGTATTTTTCTTATTTTTGAAGATCAAAATAAGAAGATTAGGCGTATTTTGTATTAGTATGAAGTATAAAGTATACACTGAAGTGACAAAAGTCATGGGATGACTGTTAATATCGTGTCTGTCCATCTTTTGCCCGGCGAAGTGCAACAACTCGACGTGCCATGGAGTCCACAAGTCGTTGGAAGTCCTCTGCAGGAGTATTGAGCCATGCTGTCTGAATAGACGTCCATAATGGTGAAAGTGTGGATGGTGCAGGAGTTTGGGGCCGAACGGACCTTTCGATGATGTCCCATAAATGCTCGATGGGATTCATATCGGGCGATCTAGGTGTCCAGATCATGCGCTGGAATTGTCCGGAATGTTCTTCAAATTAATCGCGAACAGTTCTGGCCCGGAGACATGGCGCATTGTCATCCATAAAAATCCCATCATTGTGTGGGTACGTGAAGTCCATGAATGACTGCAAGTGATCTGCAAGCAGCTGAACATAAACATTTTCAGTCAATGATCAGTTCAGTTGCACCAGAGGACCGAGTCCATGCCATGTAAAAACAGCCCACACCATTATGCAGCCACCACTCATCTGAACACGCCACGGTTTTCCACTGGTCTAGGGACCAGTCGATATGCTCACGAGCCCAGGAGAGTCACTTCAGGCGATGTTGTGCTGTCAGTAAAGGCACTCGAGTCGGTCTTCTGCTGTCATAGCCCAAGGAAGACAAATTTCACCGCACAGTCCTATCGGACACGTCCCTCGTACGTCCCACATTGATTCCTGCAGTTATTTGACGAAGTGTTGCGTGTCTATTAACATTGACCATTCTACACAGACGTCGGCGGTCTCGGTCGTTAAGTGCAGGTGGTCACCCACTCCGCTGTCCATGATGGGATGTGATGCCTGAAATTTCATACTCTCGGCACACTCTTGATACTGTGGATTTAGGAATGTTGAATTCACTAACGATATCCGCAATTGATTGACCCATGCGTCTAGCTCCAACTAACATTCCACGTTCAAAGTCTGTTAATTCTCGTCGTGCCGCCATAAATCACGAAAAACCTGTTCACATGAATAACTTGAACACAAATGAAAACTCTGGAAAACGAACTGCGCATTTATACTTTTTCGCTGCGATACTGCTGCCATCTGTATATTTGCATATTGCTATCCCATGACTTTTGTCACTTCAGTGTAGAGGAGTTGTTTCAATCGTCAAAAAAAATCGAGCAATAGATTTCGATAAATCTCTACGTTTTAGACCTGCCTGAGATCAAAAAACACGTTTTTGTTTAAAATACCCGGCTATATGTCAGTTTGTGAGAAAGATAACACAAAAATACTTTTAACTAGATGCTTGAAATTAGTATACGATCGTTTCAATAAATTTGCAGTTTTCTATCAAAAGTTAAGTAAAATCTGTTCAGAAGCTTTTCGAATATAATTGAGACGATATTTACAAAACGAAGAGATGAAATTAGCTAAACAGAAATAACATCGATAGTGTAGATACCTGCAATTTTTTAAGCCAAATTCACTTAAGAGTTGACCTGCTATCAATTTTTAACATGTAAGCTATACAACTCAAAATCGGAATGACTAAATATATCAAATTTGGTATAGGATTTTATGACTACAAACACAGGCTCTTTTTTCATATTTTTGCTTCTATCGACTGAGAAAAACACATTTAAAGTGCAAATTTGACTTTTGGATACTATTGTAGTAATGTATGTCATGCCTAATCACCAAATAACTGGAAAAAGATGAAGCGATAGATTCAGTAAAAACGCTAAATTTACTCCAAAACTTATTCCTTAACTATTGCATGGATAACCATATAAGACATTAAAAAGTTTATTAGAGGCTACATATTTTTACCCTGCATACTGCAGAAGTTGCGTAATCTCTAATTACATATGGTGTAGATATTAGTTCAAGGTATGCTTTTAATAAACCTTGTAAAACCTTGTTATTCTTTTATTTAAAATTTGGCATCAGAATCAAGAAAAGGTGAAAAGCGTTTTAATTTTCTTTCTTTGCTTCTTACAATGCTTTTTTCTTTCGAATGCTTTTTTACAGGGCATAATACAATGTATAAAAATAAACTGAGAAAATATATAAAGCAATGGACAGAATGATTCAAGATTTGTAATATAGTGTCAATAGTATCTCAAAGTTAGAAGTTTAAAAATATTTTGTTTAGAAACCCAATATTTCTCTGAAATTTTTAGCAATAATTTTTAACCGGCGGATCATTTTATTGCCAAACCCTATTATTCTGAACTTAAGATTTTGATGAATCTTTACATTTCATACTTAAGTTAGAAACACGTTCTTGAATTAGAAAAGCAGCACAATCTTCTGAGTTATAATTCTCTGTCAGTCTATCTGTCTAAGCGATGACTCGAAAATGTAAACAGATATGAGAAACAAACTCAGTATATTACATAATAAGCATATTTAAAGATTTCTCCCAAATATCATTTCTGGGTAATCTGTCAGTCCATCTGTCCATAGATAGGAGAACACAGCAAAACAAATCATGAAGGTAGCTAGATAGGTGAAATTTCGAGTATAGATTTTTTATTAAAATTCCTGACAGGCATAACGTTTTAGATATACAGTATATCAAATTTATAACAGTTTGCCAATTTTTCTATTTTTAATTATTTTACCCTGTTAATCGATTCCACCGAAGAACCTCCAAATAAGCGGTTCTGGTGTACTTTAAATCATGTGGGACAAAAGTCCTCCCACTGGTCTGGTGGGTAAGTTTGGAGAGGGGGTGCCAGCTCAGATGTTGTCTTCGTCGTCTGACCAGGGTTCAAAATGACGAGGAACATCCACAAATAGCCCTAATGTTGCTTCAAAACGGGACGTTAATATGACTCAACTTAACCAATACACTTCTGTCTAATAGATGAAGATGATATGATGCCAATTCTGGATTTATAGATTAAGTTCCTAAAATAACGCTGGCAATCGCTTGAGTTTGTTCATAATACTTTATTTAGTGATTTTTGTCATTTTGAACTAAAATGCGAAACATTTTGAATCTTGGCGGGCGAAAAATATTGCGTCACGTACCATTGGTTTACAAACTCTGACTTAGATCTTTCAAATGTAGCACATTATAATTTCATCCTATTAATACTGAAAGTTTCTTTATAAGTAACCAATGAAATTATGAGGAGCGCCTGGAACGTCTGTCTGTTATTAAGAAATTTTCATCAGCTTCACTTATTATTGATTAAAATATCGATGTGCATGTTTTGTTCGTTACGAATGCTCGCTCAGAGGAGTTTAAAGGCCAGGGACTGTTTTTGAAGAACTCTAAAATGTTGAGTATATATTGTAATTATTAAGCTTCTCCCCGGACTGGCCATTGTGGTTTCTTTTTCACACCCTCCATTATTGCCGTTTCCAGACTGGTCTCCTCAATGGCGACGTTTTATGGCGGTGTAATTGCTTGCAGATGGACAGATGGAAGACCCTTCTTCTAAGAACGGACATCTGGCCCATTAGAGTTAGTCCAATTTTCGTTCCAATTTTCGAGATACCTTATTTCTTAGAAATGAGATCTAATCATTAAAACTCGAAAAATCAGTGAATTAGACTAATGAAATTTGACACGTCAGTTCGCAACATCTTAATAAGTAAACATCAATCTTAATATTCAATTGTATTGAAAGAAGACATTCAAAATCCATACTCAATTTATCTTCAGCATCCCATGAAACGCGAAATCCATCACATTTATATGCATAACATTGAGAAGTCAAATATCATCAACAGTTTTTTTCAACATAAAAATTCCACACTATGTATAGTTCTATTTCTAATCCTCAATTTCTACTTCATGAATAAATTCTTCTTCTTTCACTATAGTTATTGATAAATTGATACATTGAAAGATATTAATTTTTAATTTAAGGTATCCGACTACGTCAAAAATTGGTTATCGACCACTTTGGCGAATTTATTGTTATTTGTAGATCAGACTGACTTCTTTCAAAAATAGTTTAGATTTTCTAGGAAGGGGAAGGCGTGGCTTATCACTCAGGAGAATTTTAAGCAAAACATATTTTTCAGATAAAATTTGTCTTTAATTTTCATTTTCTCAAAACTTGAATTTACATCAAAATTCTCCACAGTTAACACGATATCTCAAAAATTAATAGAGGTATTTACATAAAAGTGTCAGCACGTGATTTAAATAGCATGAGCAATAAAATGAACCAAAATTTTTATTGTTGGTGAAATACTTTTTCATTTGTAGATGTTTTTAGAAAAAATAAGTTCGGAATTTAAAGAAAAATGCATACATAATTATCTTTTTACTCGTAACTTCTTCGAATCCCAAAATTTTCCTTAGATTTTGGTTCATTTCATTCATTATTATGTTCTATACCTTGTGTAAAAGGAAAGCAAGGACTGCTGCATTACAATTTTAAGTATAATGTTACTGTTTTGGCTTAATTTCATTAAAATTTATTTCAAACTTTTCTATTTCTGAAAATGTATTATATTTCGCTGCATTAATAGTATTTATTATTATAATTGAAAATACATCTAAAAACTATAGCTTTAAATAGTTTTTAAAAAATTCAATTTTTCAAAAAAAAAAAAAATTTCTTCGAACGTAGTCTGATTCCTTAAATGAAAATGCTCTAAGAATACATTTCAGTTTAGAGAAGTACTAAAGTAAAATTCTCATACGATCCAAACATCGTAGTGGAATTATGATTTTGATTTTATTCTTTTGTATTGCCTAGTTTGGACGTAATTACGTTAAATGTTGTTTTATGTGAGCAACATTTCTTCATCGCATAATTTAGAGAACGAATGCAATTTTATAAATATTACCGTTTTACTAAAAGAAAATTGTTTTCAAAGAATTGTCTAATATCCAAATAAAGTAATTTCCTCTTCGTAATTTGGCATTGAAAGGAGTATAATACATTGATTCAAGGAAGTTGACTTCTTTTTCATCACAAAAAATTAAAAACACTATTATAAGCTGTATAAATTTGAAATTAAGCATGAATGTAAAAGGTTATTTATAAAAAAAATGTATTGATGAATAATTTGAAAATTCTAAGTTTTGAGGTATTGTAAAAATGGTATTGCTCTTGAATTAGAAAAGCAGCACAATCTTCTGAGTTATATTACCAAACAAAGAAAATAAATTAAAAAGTATTTGAAATTTCAATTAATATTCATTTAATTTAAAATTTAAAATTTTTAAATGAATTTATTCACAAATATAAACATATACATATATATATATATATATAAGTGCCAAATAGGGTAGATTTGAACATAACTTTTTGTCTTAAAAATAATTTTATAAGGTTTTTTTGCATATATATATATAATTTATTAGGCCTGAGAACATTACTATGTAATAAAATATTATAACATTATGACAACTGACATAAAAATACACTTAATAACTTTATGCTTATTTATTCGAATCACTTTAATATTTCGATATTCGATATTTAATATTCATATTACTTAATATTTGTTATGCTAATAATTTTTTCCTTCCACCAAAATGAATTTTAAATTATATTTGTTATTTCATGACATTTTGTGCATTCTTTGATGCACTTAATCAAAAGGATAAATAATTTATATTAATAAGTGATATTGGAAATGACAGAAAATTAATAAGACGTATATTTATTTGTAATTTCATAAGTTCGTTATTATGATATGATCTGAAATCACAGTCAAATCAACTGGTGGTGTTTCTCCAAAACTATTTAACAGGCTCTATAGTAAGATATTATCTAATCCCGTTCTAGCATAAAATTTCAAAACTTAAGGCGATATTTAAGTTGATAACTAAGAAATATTGGTCTTTGTTGATATTTCATTCGCATTTTGCGTCAAGTTAGCATTTTGACTGAATGTATTTATGAATATTGGTTATTTTTTGCGATTAATTCCTACGGCTAATAGTACAGGGTGCGCCAGAGAAACTTACTTATTTGAAAAGTAAAAAAAAAGCACTTCTGTTATTATTTTAATTCTTTGTTTTTGAAAACACAATATTCCAATTTTTTTTTCATGCAGTTTTAAAAATGATATTGGTTAAATGGTGACCCCCATTGCGCATACACTGATTGAGTCGATTTTTGAAGTTCGTGTCTACTCTTTGCAGCATATCAATCGGTTTGTTGACAATGGCGTCGCGAATGTTGTTGAGGTGAGCTATGGTCCGTGGTCGATCGACATAAACCAGGGATTTCAAAGTGAGCCTCGTCACTGAAAAAAAAAGACCTCGTCTTCAGACAGGTTCTCAAGCAGCATTTCACATGCATTTTGATGGGCAACAAAATCACGTTCAGTTAATTCTTGCACAACGACCCATTTATAGGAATAAAATTGAAGGTCTTGTGGGAGAATTCGTCGAAGAGTGGTGTCAGAAATTCTCAGAATAGCTAGTGTTTGCGCAGAAATGAGCCGAACGCAGAAATGAATGCCTCACTCTTTCGGCATTTTCCGGAGTTCTGGTGGTCGTTGATGGTCATTTCTGATGGTCATTTTCTGGGCTTAGGGACACTCCCGAAATGAATTAACCCAGGGCAGAATCGCCAAGAACGGGTCTGTGAGGAGGACTTTCAAAGCGAGAGAGGAAGGCATGTTGCGTAGCAACAAGTAAGCGACCGTTAGAAAAGGAGCTCTCGATGGCAAAAGCCCTTTGTTCTCTAGGTTAGAGCATGATGGCAACTGACTAGAAAACAAAACAAACTTGGGAACTTTTCACTCCAGTTCCGCTACTTATTGCTCCTCTACCTACCCTACTCATCGGTCGGAAGTTTTTTCAAATTAAAAATTATCTGGCGCACACTGTACATGAGGAATTCGTAATTTTGGAATAAATTTTTCATATCTATTGAACTGAAGTTAGAAATTACATGTCACATTTCCTTAATCCAAGTCAATAATTTTTTAATTAAAGAGATCAACCTCTAACAGATTTGGTTCTAAATTTGATAAATATCTATATTTAAGATAGCAAATTGGTGCAACAAATTTCAACTAACTACTCTCCCTGTTTTATATTTCTAACGTCAATTCACATTTTTACAGGCGGATAAAGATATCTCCGGAACAAGGATTTCTTTCTTAATTTGGAAGCAATCTATAAATTTGATGAAAACGAAATTATGTTTCTACACGTCCAAAGTGTGTCTGAGTTATCGTGCTTACAGTCAGACCGACAGATTTGATGTCAATAAAGTATTTTTCAAAAGAACGGAGGTCTGAAACTATGACAATCGAAAAAAATTCTAGACCAGTTGTTGTGATAATTACAGCTTTTTCTTCTATACTACATATAAACCTAAAGAAGAAGAAAGATAAAGAAGGATAATGTTTAATATCTAAGTAGTTTCACATGAATTAAAAAAAAGTTTAGTTTTTTTTTTTAGTTTAATTATATTAACGTCCCGTTTAAAGCAACACGAGGGCTATTTTGGGACGGACCTCGTCCTTTTGAGCCACGGTCAGATGACGAGGACGACACCTGAACTGGCACCCACCTTCCACACCACACCACACCAGCGGGAGGATGTTTGGCCTGAAAGATTTAAGGTGCAAGAGACCCCCTCACACGACGGATCTTCGGTGGAATCGAGTCTGAACCTGAAACCCTCAGGTTCCGAAGCCGAGACCTTACCACCAGGCCACCGCGGCATGAATTAAAAAAAGAAGTGGCAGTATCTCTACAATTAGAGAATAGATGAATCGAACATATTAGTACATTGATTTCAGGTAATGGCCTTCATTAAAAAACTTCGTATATACAAAGATTAGAACAAATGTAAGAATATTAAAATTGCACGGTTTCTTTGTTTGACAGAATTATTGACATGAATTTTTGTCTAAATGATTTATTGAAATATAATATAATAAATATTTATAGCGAATCGTCTGGTCACTATGAAAAAATATAATGAATATAAAAGAATTTATAAGATATATAAGATAAATGCAAATAAATTTAGAAGATACATAAGATAAATACAAATAAATATATAAGCAACATAAGATATATGGAAATTAATTGCACAAAGATAAAATAAATAATAAAAAAAGTGCTTTTATTATCCACCTAGTGAAAATCATAATATGAACTACTAAAACCCAGATTTAAGAAGTGATATTAATAACGAGATAATAAAAACTTCATGCCACCAGTGATTTTTGTGTACTTTTATAGATAGTAGAATAAAATACGAAAATAGACTTGTCTTAACATAACTGCATCCAAATGACCGATGGACATGGTGTATTTTCTCATTATTAACAAAATATGGCACTTTTTCTAATTAGCTTTATAGCACCTCTGGTATCAGAAATGAGCTGTTTACTATGAATAAGCATATTCTTGACAGACAAATAGTTATGCTGGATCGAAGGATTTCTATCTCAATCACGGGAAGTTAATCGATTCGGGAATGTACCGAAATTGTACGAGTTGATTTATGAAGTAAGAGACTACTTTGCAATCATGTAGCCATAATCCTATGAATCACTTAACCCGTAAGCTAAAGGAAGTCAGAGATTGATTTTTTTTATATTTACTTTCTTCTTAAGGTATCTGACTACGTTAAAAACACTGTCTATAGACCACAAAGGCAAATTAATAATTATTATAATTATTTCTTGTAGTTAGGCTCTTTTCTTTCCAAAACAGTTTATTTTTTTCTAGGGAAAAAAGGCTGACCTATTATCCAGGGTCACATATTTTTTCAGTTAAATGTCCTCATTGGCATTAATTTTCACAAAATGTCAATTTTCATGAAAATTCTCCACCGTTAAAATGATATTTCAAACACCAACAGAGGTATTTACAGAAAAATGTCAGCTCGTGTTTTAAAATAATATGGACAATGAAATGAGCCAAAACTTTTCTTATTGGTGAAATGCATTTTCATTTATAGGTGCTTTTAGAAAAAAAAAATTTCGAATTTGGGGAAAAAATGCATTCATATGCATATTTTTACTCATAACTTCTTTGCATCTCAACATTTTTCTTAGATTTTGGTTCATTTCGTTTCTCATTATAATCTATATATTGCGTACAAAGAGAAATATGATTGCTGCATTAAAATTTTGTGTAGAGTGTTAACCGTTTTGGTTAAATTTCATTAAAGTTTACTACCAATTTTTCCATTTCTCAAATTATGTACTGTTTTTAAATAACTTTTTTTTGTATTTATAGTATTTATAAGTGACAATAAACATAAAAACCATAAACAGTTTTTAAAAAATCCGATTTTTCAAAAAAAATACTCTTTCAAATGTAGTCGGATCCCTTAAAGTAAAGAAAATCAAACATGAGTTTTAGACTTATTTCATTGATTAGACTGTTTCGCTATACAATATTTAATTATATAATTTTTAAAGATAGATGCAATATCAAATGCTACGTTTCTACCATGTTGCGATCTTAGTTATTGTGATTACATTTACAGGGGTATAAGAATCGACAAACTTGGCAATATGATCCAAAACGAAGTGCATAACAATATTTTAGTGCCACTATGGTAACTTGAAGTTCATATTTCTGGCTCGTTTTATTTTTCAAATGAAATACACGAATAGAGAAATCGGCAAATAGCCAACTATTTAAGGGATTAAATTCAACAATTTGTATAGGCCAGCAACAAAATTATCAAACCTTATACCCCACACCAACCGTTCTTCAGTATGCTGTGGGTTTTCAAATATTTTTTCTCCATGTATACATTAAAGTATCCAACTACGTTCATAGGAAAAAATTTGAAAAATTTTATTTTTTTATAAACTATTTAAAATTATGATTTTTAAATGTATTGTCAACTATAATACAAAATACTATAAATACAACAAAATTATTTGAAAATATTATATATCTTGAAAAACAGGAAAATGTGCAGTAAATTTTAATGAAATTGAACCGAAACGGTTAGCACTCTACATCGAATGGCAATGCAGCAATTATATTTTTCTTCGTACACAAGCTATGGTATATAACGATGAATGAAATGAACCAAAATCTTAAAAAAATCTTCAGATGCTAAGAATTTATGGATAGAAATACACGTATATAAGCACTTTTTCCATTAATTCCCAACTTATGTTTTCTATAAATGGAAAAATATTTCTCCAACAATAAAACTTTTGGTTCATTTCATTGTCTATATTATTTAAAACACACGCTGAAATGTTTAGGTAGATACCTCTATAAATTTAGGAGTTATCATGTTAATGATGGGGAATTTTTATGAAAATGAAAGTTTTTGAGAAAATAGAAGTAAAATATGTGACCCTGGATGATAGATCAGACCTCCCTTTTCCTATAAAATATAAACTGTTTTAGAAAGTGGAAAGTCTAAACTAGAATAAATAACAATAGAAAAAAAAAACGCCAATGTAATCGGTAACCAGCGTTTTAAACGTAGTCGGATACCTTAATACGGATTTCCTATGGAAAGATTACCCTGGAATTTTATGTGTATTTACAATTCAAATGGTACCTTCTTATATTTTTAGTTATTATTTTAATTGACAGATAATGAAACATCCGTTCAAAAATCTTTCTTACAGAAATCTGACTAATAGGAGATTTACAAACTCTGATTAAGTATTGTTTGTATTGTTTAAATTTGTTTAAAGTAATCACTTTGCAATTGCCCTTCCCTACACATACGGAACATATCTTGATAAGAATTTTTTTTCTTCTTTCTCCACAACAGATGTTAAACAAAACCTTTTCCACACTGCACTGATTTGAGCAAATCCGTTTTAAACTCAGATAATGTATCACTGTAAACATAAAAAATTGTTTCTATTCAGATAAATTTAAAAAGAAATGCCGTAGATTTAAAGAGTTTGTTATTTAGTTAAGATAAGATAAATGCTATGTCTTAGCGAAACTACTGTGATTGTTGAAACCAGTCTATTGATAAGTGGGAAATTTTTAATTAACCTTCTCCTATTTAAAGTTATTCGATTAATTACATGCAATATTCTATAATGCCCAAATTTTCCTTTCAATAATAAGAAAAATTCGTTATTCATCATGTTCTTAAGGGTTTAATATTCATCCCCACATTCTATGTTTTTTTATAGTGCTTTACGGCTTCCATTCCTAAGAACATTAGTAAGAAGGCTCTTTATTATATTGGAACACCTAAGTAGGAGAGTTTCCTTTTAGAAAATATTAAACTCTCCTACTACATCTCAAAAATATAATGTTAGGCCATGGTTTTCTAGTACTGATATTTAAAAAAGGACTTAGCACAGATACTCTTTTTAATGCAAATATATATTTGCCATTCTTTGAAAGTTCTCAAAAGGACTTCTATCGCTAAAACACATCGCATCTGTGTGAGAAACATCTATCCGTTAAGAGCATCTCTGTGAAAAACATCTATCCGTTAAGCGCATCTGTGTGAGAAACATCTATCCGTTAAGCGCATATTTCTGTGAGAAACATTTATCCGTTAAGCGCATCTGTGAGAGAATCTCTAACAACCCAAGCACGGGCATTAAATCATAAACAGATAACGAAAGAAAGAGGAAATTTCTCTTCGACAGTCAGATATCTCAAGCTGGTTCTTAATTTTTTCTAACAGGCATTTGAACCTGAGATGTGAAGGGGTATATAAATTTGCTAAATGAGATTAAATCTCTTACGTGGTATTTGACGAGGAAGGAACAAAATATGTACTTGAAAACGATTCTACACAACCCAATTCTAAGCAGCATTGAGGTTGGCTATAACTTATATATTCCCATACATGTAAATTATTTCATTGGAGCTTTCCAATATGTCTAAACGTCTGATTAAATTAACTATATCAGAGGCACAATCCAAGCAAAAGGGTCATTTTTAAAGAAGCATCCATTTTTATGCATTATAGCTTGTGTTTTTGAATTTGGAATGTCCAGAGTCTGACTTAAACCCTTATTACTCGTATAGTTCAATGTCATTGTATAGCAATTGTTTCCGGCTAATAAATTTTTTGATAAGAGTTCACTTCACATAAATTCGGATACAGGGCGCAAATATTTTATGTAGATTGTATAATAGACTCATATAATTCGAATTATATCACTATTTATTTCAATTTCGTACAGATGAGAAAAGACTGATGAGTTTTTCCGAAAGAGTCCACTTCACATAAACTCCAATACAGGGTGCAAATACACTGATGGAAAAAAATCTCAACACTAGGAAGGGTGTTTTTACACGCCTACCAAACGAAATTTGGTTGGCATGTTTATACATCTGAAAGATGACGTCGATTCAAATTTCGAGCTACTCGCGTAAGTGTCGCGCTAGGAGCGACACTATGAACATGCAAATGAGGTTTGCTTTAAATAAGCGCTGTAAGGTTCGTGATCGTTATTTACAGTTGAGATTTGACGTAGTGGGTTAATGTTAGTCAAGGATGCCTCGGAGAAGATGAAGAAGCCATTATCAACAGCTCACTGAGTTTGAACGAGGTCGTGTTGTAGGGCTATGAGAAGGTGGGTTTTCTTTCCGCGATATTGCTGAAAGACTTGGCAGGAATGTATCCACTGTGCATGAGTATTGGAGGCAGTGGTCAAGGGAAGGTACTGCCTCAAGAAGACCAGGTTCCGGGCGGCCACGTGGTACTACTGAGAGGGAAGACCGTCGTATTCCGCGTATGGCTGTGGCTAATCGTACTGCGTCTGCAGCTGAAATTTGAGCTGCAGGTGGCACCACAGTGACAACGAGCTGTTACAAATCGGTTACTTCAAGGACATCTCCGAGCCAGACGCCCTGTACAGTGCATTCCACTGACTCCAAACAACTGCCGTTTGCGACGTGAGTGATGTCAAGCTAGAGCTCATTGGAGGACGGAGTGGAGATCTGTTGAGTTTTCTGATGAAAGCCGGTTCTGTCTTGGTCGCAGTGATAGCCGTTTGTTGGTTAGAAGGATTCCAGGTGAGCGCCTGCTAGTGACCTGTCTGCGGCCTAGACACACAGGGTTTACTCCTGGAGTTAGGGTTTGGGGAGCAATTTCGTATGACAGCAGGAGCACTCTCGTGTTTATCCCACGCACCATGACTGCAAATTTGTACGTCAGTCTAGTGATACAACCTGTTGTGCAGCCATTCATGAACAACATTCAAGGGGGTGTTTTCCAACAGGATAACGCTCGCCCTCATACCGCTGTTGTAAACCAACATGCTCTACAGAGTGTCGACATGTTGCCTTGACCTGCTAGATCTCCAGATCTTTCTCCAATCGAGCCCGTATGGGACATCATTGGACGACACCTCCAGCGTCATCCACAACCAGCATTAACTCTCCCTGCATTGACAGCCCAAGGGCAACATGCATGGAACTCCATCCCACAAACTGATATCCGACACCTGTACGACACAATGCATGCACGTTTGCATGCTTGCATTCAAAATTCTGGCGGATACACCGGTTACTAATGTACCAACATTTCATATTTGAAATGGCTCTTCTCGCCAATAGCTCTACCTGTGATCTTGAAACTTTAATCAATTAAATATGTTACCTAGACAAATGTATTTCTAAAATTTTATTACTGTACAATAATTTTTTCTTGGTGTTGGGATTTTTTTTCCAGCAGTGTATCGTAAGCAGCCTGTATAATAGATACATATAATTTGAATTATGCCACTTTTTATTTTAATTTCGTGCAGATTAGAAAAGTTTATACATATAAAGAGTAAATCTTTTTCCTTTTTTTCCCTCAGACTCCTGCATTAATATGTTGATGGATTTAAACCCTGAGATAATTTGTCTCAGTAGCTATTAGAAGTAAGGAGTTGCTGTAATCATAAACGCATTTTTTTATGCATTTTCTTTTGTTTAAATTTTAATTTGCTTACCGATAATCGAGCTCGATAATCAAGAGAAATGGGAAAAAGGCAATTAAAATATGAAAAGAAGATAAGAAATGAATCATGCAATAAACATGCGGTCGAGGCTATTGACATGAATGCCCAATACAAGTTAAAATAATTTATTAATTAATTAAAAGCCTTTTTTTAACTTTAAATTCTAAAAAGCTGTTTTTATACCATTACAGGCATGGAGTACAAAAAAAAATAATATTTTTTCATTTTCATATAATGTTTGTTTAAATCTTTTCATTTTTGTCTTTCTCTAATTAGCCTTTATAAATTTTGGTTTTAAGTTCAGTTGTGTGGGCTTGTTGTGAGTACTTGTTTTACTACATACTTAGTTTATTTTGCTGAAATTCATTTTTCGAAAAAAATTACATAGAATTTATTCAAATGTTATTTGATGGAAACGTTTTATAAGAAAGTATCAACTATTATAATTTTAAAAAAATAATGTTTTCTTTTTCAGATTATTAATTAGACAGTTTATTTGATATTCATATTTATAAGTCAATATCGAACCAAACAGGCTTAGCTAGAGTTCCATGCGGAGGTATGATAATTTTAATTCAACTAGTTCATCACTTCAACACTTAATTTTTTTTTGAGAAATATAACAGGAAAATGTCCGAATACTCATTTTTAAAGATATAATTAAGAAAATAAAACTCTTAATTATTTGTAGGTAAAGCAGACGTTTATTAAAAATTGTTTTAAATATTTTTTCACTTTAGTTAAATATACTCTATATATACTCTATACTCTATTTCAATATTTTTTGTACTCTAGTTAAATATTTTTTTTCAGGAGTGGTATGTTTTTGAGCTGACAAACTGTTGCTAATTTATTCCCGTTTCAAAATTTAAAACATTTTTAATGATATAAATCATCTCGCTTATAGTCTGTTCCTCTGAAAGATACAAAAATTAAAAAGAAAACACGAACTTGATGACCGGAACGCCTCTACAGCAGCACTAGTAATCACTAAAGTTGAGTTCTAAGGGCCATCACTTGCCAAGGTACAACCCTTCCCTAAGAAACCACGTTCCTTCAAAAATGGGAGGAACCAGACCCCGACATTTCATGTTCAGCAACCAATAGGGGGGGGCAAAAACCAACCAAATGTAAGTCTTCTCATCCTCATTTCGAGGTATCATCCTGTGAGTGATTTTGCAATGATATAAAACAGAATAGGCGTTGAAATAAATATTCTTAATACTACTGAAATAAATATTTCTGGCTCGAAGGACGATTTGGAAATTAATTTATAATAGTGTACAAAAAATATATGTAGAATTATTGGAATTACATTTACTCTGGACACAACAATATTTTTGATAAAAGGCTTCCTAGCTAAAAAGTAAAAAGAAATTTGAAATAATTTTTTTTATTGATACGAAGAATTCAAACTATTTAATAGCTAAGAGTTTGGAAATATATCCTAGTCGAAAAAATTAGTATACTAGAATTATATAATGAATACTAAATTTTAATTGAAATTTCTACTTTAAAACAGTTTGATCTAATGTAAGTTTGGTGTAGTTTACTGTCAAGAGTGAGATGTTGTAACTTGATGCTACAGATATTGAAATCTATGGTCTTGTCTATTTGATTTTGGAAATTGTTCTGCAAAAGACAAATGTAAATGATTTCGCAGCAGACTAATGGTATGTTGTTAAATTCTATATGAAGTGATAATTGTTACTGTATGGTTATGACAATATGCAAAGGACACCATCAAATTTCACGCACTTCTGACAATTTTTTAGCATAATTGTAATTTATACTACAAATTATGAGGATGAGGATGAGAAGACTTACATTTGGTTGGTTTTTGCCCCCTCCCCCTCTGTCGTAAATTTATTCAAATTATTAATAATTGCACCTTGGGATGAATTTCAAGTTTCAGCATAAAAGTAGTGCGCTAAAATTATATATATTTTTAAATTATGAAACAAATCTTTGTGGGTTCTTTTATGTGTTTAAATCACTGCAATCTCAGCACAAACACGCAATAAATAAACAAATAATAAATTCCTTCCGTTATCTTAATTATCAAAGACACCTTCATATTTTGCTGATGAAGACAATGTTATGGATAGAAAACACATGTCAGGTTCTCATAATTTAATGGCATCACAAAACATTACTTCATTCGCTCGTGATGTGCAAAGTGCACTGATATTGTTTTTCTATAAAAATGTCGTGATTGGATTTGTTAGTCTCTTTTCGATTTCCGGGGATTTACAAGCAAAATGAAGGTGTTGGTTTTCTTGTGTTTTATTGCTGGAGCTTTTGCTTTCCCAGGTAAGTGTATAGAGATAAGTACATGAAATATTTATTTAACAAAAGTGCATGCTCCCAAAGTTCAATTAAGGTTATTTTCAATTATAGATATAACTGTAAAAAGATGTAGTATTTGTATTGCCGTTAGAACGTTAGTCACAGAAATTAAAAAAACTAAGAACAATTGAAAATAGCATTTTTGTTTCTATAATTGATGAGCCTTTAATTTTAACTTTTTAAAATTATATCTGTGATTATAAAAAAAATATTTCCCCACCATTTGAAAATTCAAAATCGATTGTCTAAAAATTATCAAATGCATTTACTTACTCTAATTTTTGAGTTCTTAGATTTTTAATATTTATTTGAATTATAATTATCATAGCCAGTAAATAAATAAATTTATCTAAAGATTTCTAGTAGAATTGTAGTATGGAAAGTTTTAAACATAAAAACCAAAATATATAGAATTAAAATTCATTTAGATTTAGTAGAAAGGGGTATATAAATATTACATACTAAATTATATGTTATATATTCATTTAGAAAAGCCACAAGTTCTATGTAAAAAAACCGTAAATTTTTTTCTTTTATAAGAAATTTATTATTTAATGTATTTTTGAAAAAGATTTTTTCCTGACATCCAAACGTTTGTGATAGTTTTGCAATTAAGCGATATAGGCAATAGCAAAAATATCAATTTTCAATATAATAATGTTTAAGATAGTAATATAGTCTGTAAAGTATACGATGAATAAAGAAAAAAGCCACATGTTCCTCAACAAATTCTTTGAACTTTGAGGTTTCATTTTTTACTTTTTACTTTTTGGTATTTATTTCTTGGATAGCGAATGCTTGCAGAGAAAAACTGTTCCAAAATTAAATTCTTACAAATTTCTCACTCTCCAGCAAAAGCCATTACTAATTTTCATTAATTAAATTTCTATTTCAAACCCATCATTTCTTTAACATTAATAATTAAAAAATAAATTGCGGTGTTAGTTTGTACAATTTACCGTTTCTATTGTATTAAAATTTAAAATATCATTGTTTCATACAAATTTTCGGAAGTGAAATTTTAAAATGGTGACGATAGGATTAAGGTAACCGACTAAGTTCAAAGAAAAATGTTGGAAAAATTTGATTTTTTAAAAACTATTTATGGTTTTTAGATGCATTGTCAATTATAAACAGTATAAATACAAAAAATATTTGAAAAATATAATATATTTTGAGAAATAGGAAAAATTATTGTAACTTTTAATGCAATTACATCAAAACCTTTAACACTCAACACAAAATTGTAATAAAGCAATACTATTTTTCCTTTTACACATGTTATAGAATATAATGGTGAGTGAAATAAACCCAAACCTTAGAAGCCTTTTAAATTCAAAGAAGTGATGGGTAAAAATATAGGTATATACATTGTTTACACAAATATAGTAAATTTAATTTTTTCTAAAAACATCTATAAATGAAAAAGCATTTCACCAACAATAAAAATTTTGGTTCATTACATTATCCATATTATTTAAAACAACGCAGCTATTTTTGTAAATACGTATATTAGTATTTGAGGCATCATGTTAACTGTGAAGAATTTTTATGAAAATTGTAATTGAAGTTAAAGACAAATTTTTGCTGAAAAATATGTTTTGCTTAAAATTTCCTGGAATGCTAGGTCAGGCCTTCCTTTATATAGAAAAGATTAACTGTTTTTGAAAGAGGAAAATCTGAAGTACAAGAACTTACAAAAATCGCCAATGTGATCGAAAACCAGTGTTTTTAACATAGTCAGATACCTTAAGAAATTGTTACTTCATGCATTACTAGCCTTTGAAGATTTTGTTTTTTGCTTGTTTCTTGTTGAAGATGCCAAATTTCTCTTTGTTTTCTTCAACCTGATATTGTTTGTAGACATACCACACCGATACTCCACGTCCGTGCAACTACAGCCTTTAAAGTTGACTAAACATTATAATGACCATGAATTGGAAAACCGATTACACCTTCTGAGAGAAACTTCTCGGTCCTTGCTAATTAATGTCGAAATCCAAATGTTTGACAAAAAAATATCGAAATGACTGATTAGTAGCAAATTTGTTGAATACCTGATTTCCCTAGATTCAATTCCAGAATACTTCTTGTCTCCTTCTTCAATCAAGCTCTTCTCCAAGAAATTTCAATTTCAACAAAATTCTCGAACTCATGTTCCCCGCCTAACATTAATTATTACTTCGTGTATAGTTGTTGTGTTGTTATTTTGTGTGCACTATGCGAACTTTAATGTTTTTTTTCCTAATAATTCTTTATATTTATACCATTCGACTGACCGGGAAATTCGAGAGATTCTCCGGTTAGCTTCTCAGGTCTAGCTAACCAATGTCGAAATCCAATTGTTTGACCAAAGAAATATCGAAATGATTGATTAGTAACAAATGTGTTGAAGACCTGATTTCCTTAGACTCATTGACTATTCCTGAATATATCTTGTCTTTTCCCCAAGAAATATTAATTTCATTAAAGTTCTCGCACACATGTTCCCCATCAAACATTCAATCCTTATTACTTTGTCTATAGTTGTTGCGTAGTTATTTTATGCCCAGTATCTTAAACCTGAAACCCACTGGTTCCGGGGAAAAGGCCTTATCACCAGGCCACCGTGGCCCAATTCAATTTTAGGACTACTACACTGAGTGAAAAAAATGAGGCAAAAGAAGTCAAAAGTTCAATATAAGTTACATTGTGTCTGAACTGAAAATATGTATTATATATCCATACCTTGTTTAATTGGTTGTTTTGCGAAACCAGACTGGTTGAAATCCACCTTAATTCGTCTATTCCATACTGAGATTTGATATTGTTATAGTATATTTCATGCGATAACTATTAAAAGCTTATATTCATTTCGTGTCTAATTGATTGATTGCACACTTACTTATAAATTATTCTTCCTTTACCTTTCTTTATATTGGCTAGGATACCGTGAGGATATATTCCGTCACGAAATGGATTTCTACTGCGGAAAAAATTTATATCATGCCAATGGTTGCACACTTTCTACAGAAATTATTGCTTTCTTACCTATTTGTTATTAGCTCTTCATCTTATTGGGTGTTGGAGCATGTATCTTATGATATGATGTGCGAAGAGAAAATCCGAGGCAATATGTATTAGAGTTTTTATTCCTGCAGAAGACAATTAGAAAGATTTCGATATTATGAAATAAATAGAAAATGTCATAGTTCAAAATAAATCCCCTTAGTGTCCAGTTTATTGATTGCTCAGTTATTACAGAAATGTTGTTACTATTGTAGTTTACGATTGATCATTTTATTAATAAGCACCCTTGTATCATTATTAACCCAAATCATTCGCCAGGCAGCCATAATTTTTCTACACACGATTGCTTTGATAAAAGTTTTTGACAACACAAGAGATGTTTCGGAGAAATTTTCTTTTCTGCTATTTCTTTAGCCATTCTCTCTGTTTCTTCATTCCTGTTATAGCTTAAATATGATTTGATCCACAATATTCTGATATGAGATGAGAGATAAAGCAACTTGAAAATTTTCTGGGCAATGATATTGTAACTTTTTGAGTTTATTACGGTTAAGTTTGTTGGTTAATTTGAGTTTTTTGCCACAAGGGTGATTCTTAGTCATACTGCGCCATCCATACAGTAAAGCAGAGCATTGTTAATGTTTAAAATCTCTTATATAAAAATCAAATATATTTATGCTTGATCTAATTTTAAAAAAACTAAAAAATGTAAGAGAAGAATGTGATCTTTACTTTAAAATGTTAAGTTAAATATACGATAAGAGGGTTTGGATGATGCTGGTTTACTAATTGTAGTTTGGATGCTGGCTTTATTACCTATTATATTAATTATTTATTTTGCTTGTTGAGTGTCCATTACTTTGTGAAGACCTAGAATGTCTGTTTGTCTGACGGTATCCATAAAAGATTGTATTATAAATTATATGTGAATAATGTTTCTGCCAGTCATAACAAAAATGGCTTTCAGATTCTATTCTCTGTTTTCTTTTTTCTATAAATCTCGTGATGCAGTACACTTGGGTTGGAATGATTATTATTGGTCATACGGAAACAAGATAGATGAAACGAATCAATAATATTATTATACTGTGAGGGTGAATCGTAGTTTAACCCCCGTCTTCACCAAGTTGATGATAATGTGCCAAAACTGGCGTTTTCTTTAGTCTGGCAACCCTGTTATCTTTCGTATTTATTAAGGGCTATAATTGGATTGGAAAAAATGCATCACAAGACCGTGATTAGCAGGTTGGCGATTTTTAAACATTGCGTCAAGTTGGGGGTTAAATTCTGGTTGTACCTGTTGTGATGTTTTAGCCTAGAGTTTCGAATCTCCAATGAATTCTGAGTTCAATGGCTAATTTATATTTGCTTGCAGCTTTTTCTTGTCGAATTCGATAAACAATTTTATCAATTGCCTCTTAAATCTTAAGAAAAGAGAAGAGAGAATATTATAAACATTTAGATTATTTACTTATAATCTAATAACCTTAAAAATCTGTGATGGGCCATAAAAAAGTGTTCTTTGCTCATATAGATTATGCCCAACATTAAGCTTACAAATTTATAAATGGTCTATAAAAGAAAGAGTGCATTGACGTCAATTCATTACATTCTAGGAACATATTAAAAATCTTTTTTCAAAAATCTGTTAAATCATTCTTTTTTTATCTCCAGGCAAGCTTAAGTTCACTATTTTGAATCCCAACCTTTGAATAGTGTTCACAGAATCATGTTTTTCCTTTTTTGCTAAGACAATTAAATTTTATCTGAAAACGGAAGCCCAAGGATTAATCAAGTTATAAAGTTCTAACACCATTACTTTTTGCTTTCTAACTGGAAGCAGTAACCTATTAGAATGATCTGAACTTTGGTACAGGGAAGTTTCAAATTCGATGTTAATTTAAAATACTTTCACCTTTCAGTGAGCTTATTACACGTTAAATCTGTCGTTAAAAATCAAACTTCCTCTCCTGATTCTGACTTTAAATTAAGAAATTGAATCTAAAAATATATTATGTCCCATACAGATTTGAACTTTCATGATTGTTAAAATTCACAATCACGAATTTTCAGGACAATTAGCATGTGGTTAAGAACTTATATTGGAGAAAGGAGAATTATTTTATAATTTTTAGTCCACCCCCAAAATGTGATATAAATTCATTTTTATTAAATGATTAGATTCTGCTTCTTAATATTGTGTTTGTGAAATTTTGCAATCAATTTCAAACTAACTTCAAGATGAGCTTGCTATTGTAAGAGCGCCATCTGTAGGGAATAAAACTTTTCAATCAATGGCAAAACTTTTCCCGAACATTCAAACAAATAATAGACAAGAAAGTGAGCTCTTATCACATTTAGAAACAAAGAAATGTATGAGCTTTACCTACGGAATTTGTTGCACATTTAGAATAAATATACATTTTATTTACAGAGTACTAATGCTGCTACTACTAAAACACAAATGAACTGAACAACTTTAGAATTAATATTAGTAAAATTGAAACATTTGCAGCCAAAGAATCAAAGTTAATAAAGAATCAAGTCTGAGGACTTTCACAAGGGTCACCCTTAGATATAGATTCAAACCAGGGATTTTTTTTTTCTGAAGGGCCTGAATTTCATCAAAAATTGACCCCTCGTGACCCAAAAATCCCAGAATATTGAGGTTTTGGAGATAAGAACAGTATCATAAAAGAAAAGACAAATTTTATTCCATGGTAAGTCAAAACAATCACAGCAAACCAGAAAAACACGAGACCATTAAATCAAATTCGTCGACATAAGAAAGTAGAAATACCACTAACTCAATTAAAATCTTACATATCATATATTGTAATATAGAATTTATTAAAATAAGTCAAATCGATTTCCAACCAAAACTATCCTAGTAAACCTGACATCACAAGAATATAAAATGAAAATCAGCAATATAAGGTGGTAGAAAGAATACTCACCATATTCCATTGCAATTCAGTTCTGAATTATGTTTAAAATTTAGAATTTGTAATTCTTCAATAGTTAGTTTAAAATCGATTGCAAAATTTACAACAATCAATCAGACATCAAGAGAAGAAAGTGTATTAATGTCATGAATATTTCTGTGTCTGCTCCTATGACTAGCTGAACAGGCTGATTGCAGTGCCCGTCCAGACTCGGGTCTGTGCGATGCCTACATGCCCCGATACTACTACAACGAAGTGGAAGGACGTTGTAAGCAGTTCATCTACGGAGGATGCGGTGGAAACAGCAACAACTTCAGGACTGAGGAAGAATGCAACAGAGCATGCACAGGTAATTGTAAAATATTGTTGTTATTACTTTAGCAAGCCCGAGAAATATTTAAAATTTGCTATAGGAATTGGGTGAAAATAATATTCAATCATTTCAGTGCAATGCTAATAATTTACTATCTAGCACATTATTGATATTGAATGAGTGCAGATTAGTATTTTGCGTGCATCAGTTTTAGTTTAAACATAGAATTTCTGCTTAGAAAGCTTTAAGTTGTCCTTAACTTGCTGATTATTAGATAAGAGATATCTTCTGACAGTAAAATTTTTCCTTGTATTTGAGATGTCTAAAAATTAATATTTACTTTTTCTAAACGAAACTATTTTAATATTTAGAAACAATTCTGGATATCCCTATTCTCAAGAAGGTACTATGAATCTCTGTTGCTGGGATAATGCATAAATGAAAACTTCGTAAATGAAATTTATGGAACATTTATAAATGATAATGCATAAGTTTAATTCAGAAAAATTCGTAAATAATAATTCATAAATGAAATTCTGGAACATTCATAAATGATTATGCATAAATGAAATTCAGGAACATTCATAAATGACAATGCATTAATGAAATACAGGAACATTCATAAATGACAATTCTTAAATGAAATTCAGGAACATTCTTAAATGACAATGCATAAATGCAATTCAGTAAACATTCATAAATGGCAATTCATAAATGAAATTCTGAAACATTCATAAATGATTAGGCATAAATGAAATTCAGGAACATTCATAAATGAAATACAAAAACATTCATAAATGACAATGCATAAATGAAATTCAGGAACATTCATAAATGACAATGCATAAATGAAATGTAGGAAACATTCAAAAATGAAATACAGTAAACATTCATAAATGGCAATGCATACATGAAATTCAGTAAACATTCATAAATGGCAATGCATAAATGAAATTCAGTAAACATTCATAAATGACAGTGCATAAATGAAATTCAGGAACATTCATAAATGACAATGCATAAATGAAATTCAGGAACATTCATAGATGGCAATGCATAAATGAAATTTAGGTGGCATTCAAAAATGAAATTCAGTAAACATTCATAAATGGCAATGCATACATGAAATTCAGAAAACATTCATAAATGGCAATGCATAAATGAATTTCAGCAAACATTCATAAACGATAATGCATAAATGAAATTCACGAAACACTCATAAATGATAATGCAGAAATGAATTTCAGAAAGCATTCATAAATGATAATGCACAAATGGAATTCTGGAAACATTCATAAATGGCAATGTATAAATGAAATTCACTAAACATTCATAAATGATACAGCATAACTAAAATTGAAGAAGCATTCATAAATGATAATGCATAAATGAAATTCACGAAATATTTATAAATGATAATGCATAAATGAAATTCATGAAACATTCATAAATGACAAAGCATAAGTGAAATTCAGCAAACATTCATAAATGATAATGCATAAATGAAATTCCGGAACATCCATATATGTTAATGCATAAATGAAATTCATCAAACATTTATAAATGACAATGCATAAATGAAATTCAGGAAACATTCATAAATGACAATGCTTAAATGGAATTCAGGAAACATTCGTAATGATAATGCATAAAGGAAATTCACGAAACATTCAAAATTATAATGCATAAATGAAATTCCGGAAACATTCCCAAATGGCAATGCATAAATGAAATTCATGAAACATTCAAAATTATAATGCATAAATGAAATTC
>JAPMOQ010040560.1:0-14268 GCA_026543055.1 Argiope trifasciata
AATCTTTATTTTTTATTATTTCTTTAAAAAGTTTAGTATATTTAAGAATATATAATACAAAATAATAAGAATATATAATGTAAAATAATAAGAATATATAATACAAAACATGTTAATAAAGATTCAATGCAATAGATATGTTTAATAATTTCTAAACCTTACTATGTTATTTCAGAATCACAGTTCATGCATTGGAAAAGCATGATATTCGAAGAATTTCAATCTTTATTTTTTAAAACCAGTTTCGATCTGATATTTAAAGCTTTTAAGTTTTCAGCAACTTAAAATAAATATATATGTAGAAATTGAGCATTTTTATGAAATCGGCAAACATATTACAATACCAGATGGTGCATAAATATTTTTCAATATAATTAATTTTCTTATATAATTAGTATTGTTTTGCTTACATCGATATAGTTGTTTTACTCACATCATTAAGGTTGTTTGCTTATATCATTAGGATAGTTTTGCTCACATTATTAGAATTTTTTGCTTACATGGTTAACTTAATTAGATATGTTTTGCTTATTAATCATTATACTACCAATTGTGGAGAGTAGGTAAATATAAAATATATTATATATAAATCATTTGGATATTTTGGATATTTAATATCTGAATTAAACAAGGCCCAATACAGATATGTTCAATGTATCACTGTATGGTTTTAAGCGCCTAGAAAGGTTACTTTCAGCCTAAGAAATGCTGTTTTTATTTCTTTTTTTCTTTTAATTCCTTCTTTAAGATTAAACATGTCTTTTTTTAAATATAAGCAATGACAATAATTCAAAAATTCATAGGTCAAGATAGCCTGAATGGTAGGGTATTGGATTCACATCCCTTGGGTTGCAAACTGCCTGCTAAAGACACTCCGTGTGTGGTGTGACTGTGCACGTATAAATCTATCATGGTCATGAAGTCCTCCATGTCGGGAGTAATACCATTGTGGGGACCTGATCTCAGGTGATCGTTCTCTGATTCAGGTACAAATTATTATCTGTACGAGTGAATGAAATGCACGAATGAAGTCCACGCTGTAAAAAGGACTGCGTCATGTGAGCAGCTAAGTAGTACTCTTCGCGCTAGATGGCGGTACTGAAAAAACAAGGGACGCCATGCAGCTTAAATCGTTGTCATATAACTGACAGTGGGCTTGTAAAGTGCCATAAGCCACCAAGTGTTTTAAAGCAACATTAGGACTATTTCAGGAATGGCCTAGCCATTTTGAACCCAAGTCAGATGAAAAGGATGACGCTTGAAATGGCACACCCCCCCCCCCCCTCCACACCCCACCAGCTGAAGGGAGTTTGACCAGACAGATTTAACGTGCCTTACACGACAGTTTTTCGATGGAATCGAGTCCCGAACTGCAACCTTCCGGTTCCGAAGCCAAGACTTTACCACCTGACCAACGCAGCTTGGAATTTCGAAGGCTAAGTGCATTAGTTAGCTATATGTCCCAGGGTCTTGTACCTGTTTAGTTTAGTTTAGTTATATTAACTTATCGTTGTAAAGCAGCATTAGGGCTATATTTGGATGGTCCTCGTCATTTTGAACCGTGTTCAGATGACGAGGACGAAACTTGAAGTGGCCCCTCACCCTCCTAACTACACCACACCAGCAGGAGGACATTGGCCTGACAACACATCGATAATGAAAAAAAATATTGATGAAATATTGAAAATTATAAAAGGTATGACTAATTTTTACAAATTAATTGAACTAGAGGTTTAAGTTTTTTTAAAAAAAATACATTTTATTATTTTTCGCTTAGGTCCTAAAAATATTTTACATAACAACACACATCTTCAACGCACATCAAAGTCGAAATCTGACGACAAAGTTGAAAGAATGATTAAAAAGAGAATGTTCTGGAGTGTGAATTCGAATAACAGAATTTCAAAGATTGCATTCCAGGCGAAGAAACCCCGTGACTTAAAACAAGAATGTTAACACACGTTTCCTCGTGACTAAAAGCAAGAATGTTGACATTACCTCTGCTTGTGTGATACAATGCTGGAATTCCTTTTCACACATCGAAGAAATTTCTAAATAAAAAAATAAGTTTACAAAGACGAAGTTTCTTGATGTAATAAAAACTTCTGAGAGTTCTTGGAGGAAAACAGCATGGAAATGTTTTCAGCAAAAAATACTTTTTTGAATGCTGGCTGTATATTGGAATCAAAGCTGGTTTTCAAGAATCAAATTAAGGTATCCGACTACGTGTAAAAGAAAAAAAAAATGATTTTTTTGAAAACAATTTTAAAACTATGGTTTTTATATGTATTTCTAATCATAATACAAAATAATATAAATACAACAAAACTATTTGAAAACATAATATATTTTGAGAAATAGGAAAATATGTAATAAATTTTCTTGAAATTTAACCTGAACAGTTAATATTCTACACAAAATGGTAATGCAGCTATCCTATTTTTTCCTTGTACACGAGTTACAGAATATGATGATGAATGAAATGAACCAAAATCTAAGAAACATTTTGAGATGCAAAGAAATGATGGGTAAACATAGATGTATATGTGCATTTTTTCCATTAATTTACAACTGAATTTTTCAAAAAACACCTACAAACGAAGAAGTTTTTCACCTCCAATATATGTTTTGGTTCATTTCATGGCCCATATTTTTTAAAATGCATGCTAAAAAATTTTTATGTAAATATTTCTATTAGTTTTCGTGATATCATGTTAACGTTGTGGAAATTTTATGAAAATTAATGTTTTGAGAAAATTGAAATTAAAAGTCACATTTTAGCTAAAAATATACATGCCCCTGGATGATATGGCAGGCCTTTCATTTCCAAGAAAAGATAAACTGTTTTGAAAAGAGGAAAGTCAGAACTACCAGAAATGACAGAGAAAAAAAAATTCGGCAATGTGGTTGACAACCAGTGTTGTCAACGTAGTTGGATACCTTAAGCATCGAAGTCAAATAGAAGATCTAAAAGATTGAGATCACTAAAGACTGATTCAAGCATCAATTTATAATTTATCGAATTCAGAAAGAAGGTATTTTGGAATTTAAAAATAAATAAATCTATGTTTAAATTCAATTCGGATATTATTATAATGCAAAATGCTGTTAAAAATATTAGGTTGGAGAATAATTTCGTAGCATTTTAATCAAATACTTTTATTTAAAGGAAATCATAAATCATTAGTAATAACAATCAATTAATCGATTATGTATTCGCCGTTGCTGTCTACGTCCTCCTCCCCCCTCTCGACCGATTTGTCAATATCGTTCCGCCAAAAATCGCTTGGTATGAATCGAAAAAATTGTTGAGCCAGTATTTAAGGTCATCTTCATTTTCAAAGGTAACGCCCTTCATATGTATATATCGAGCGGAAAAGATAGGTAATCTGACGGTGCAAGCTCGGAGAAAACGGCGGATATTTAGAAAAAATAAGCTCCTCAGAGCCCTTTTTATTTATGATGTAAGTTTTTGTTATTTGGACAATGAGCATTATTATGAGCATGAGCAGTCAGTGGATTATAGAAATTAGATTGATCAGTGAATTTGCAAAATTCATTTGAAAATCTTTTCCCAGTTATGAAATATAAAATACAAAAAAGTTACAGATTTCCAGAAAGTTAGATTGCGTTGTTACAGATTTCTACCGTCGGGTTCGTTTCTGTAGTGGGTGTCTGTTGGGAAAAATAGTGAATGGTCGTTTAGTATAAAAGCAACGTTGAGGTTTATATACACGAAGTCAAGACTGCACAAAGACGACAAACACTTACAGCTGAGATGGATACACAGGATAGCACATAGAGGTAACAGTAGTCCACAAGTAGAAACCCGATATTAAAAACATCCATTCACACAAAGTGGCCAGATAGAATTCAGCAGGAAAAGGGATTCTTGGAATTTCACTCTAGACCAGTGATGGGGAAACTACGGCCCGCGGGCCAAATCCGGCCCGAGGAAAGGTTTAATCCGGCCCGTTTAAGAGTGCCGTCGTGAGAATGTTTGAACGCATTTTTACTTCTAATGTGACGACCCTCATAAAAACTACCTAACCTGAATTTTCTTCTTAATAAAGACATTTATAATCAATTTGACGTCTTAGAAAACGAAACGTGGCTTTCTGATTTCGCTTTTTTCAAAGACCTCCTCGTACACATGAATAAACTTAATCTCAAATTGCAAGGGAAAAATCAGTTTCTTCACGATATTTGGCAATACCGGAAGAGTTTCAAATTACAGTTATTATTATTTGCTAATCAGATCTCTAAATCTGATTTTTCTCATTTTCCAAGAATAAAATCTTTAAAATTCACTATATCAAACAATAAGATTAAAAAATACGAAATTAATTTGAGAAAATTATCTTCAGAATCTGAAAGGAGATTTCAGGACTTTAGAAAAATGGAACCAGAATTTAGTATTTTTGCGACCCTATTCAATGTTAATTACGAAGAAGTTGAAGCAAAATTTCAACTTGAGTTAATAGAACTAAACTGTAATACTCACCTGAAACAAACTTTTCATACAGTACCATTACTAGAATTTTATAAAAATTTAAGTCCAGATAATTTCAGAAATCTAATTACTCATGCAATGAAGATAATGACAATGTTCGGCTCATCTTATATATGCGAACAGATCTTTTCAACAATGAAGCTTAGGAAAACTTCTTAAAGAAACAGAATTGCAGATGTGCACCTTTCATCAGTTTTAAGAATTTCTGCTTCGCAAATGGAACCGGACTATGATGAAATTTTGATAAAACAGTCTCAATTTCATTTTTCTCATGCACCATCAACCAGTAATGATACCAGAAAATAAAGTGATAATACTTCACATCAAGAACTACACTAAATTCATTTTATATTTTGTGCTTATAATTTTCTTACCTTTTGCTTTTTTACTATTAAAATAATAAGTGTATGTAATAATATATGTATATGTTTATAGAACACATAAATTTTTTAACGATTAAGCATTATTCTTTGGCCCGCTACGATCATCTAGTTATTACAAATGGCCCGTCTTAAAAAAAGTTTCCCCACCACTGCTCTAGACTCTCTCCAAACGGCTGAAATACTCATATGTCTCTACTTGCTTTAGCTGCTGGCTCACAACTGAACACAAAACTGGTAGTTCAATTCACCACGACTCAATTCAAGATTACTAGCAGCTTGAGACTGCCGGGATTTTTATAGTTCCAGGAAGTGGGTGTAAAATCTTCCAGACAATCAGGACGCATCTCGGTTTCTATTGGATGGATTGTTAAAATTCTCGTTTCCAGCGTCATTCATTTTGACGTCAAATTTGTTGCCAATTCACAAAATGGTCACCAAATTTGTCGCCAAGCACTAGGAACACTAACGCATCACCCGATAGCATCCAATGCAGATGACCGTGCTGAGAAGCAATTTCAAAGGCTTTAAATAGAATATAGCTTATATAGTGACACTATATTCTATATATTCTATAAAATATAGTGTCAATTAAATGCATTGAAAAGAGTCATTTATATTTAGGATTCTTTATCTTTTAAACATCGTTTTTTAAGCAGTTAAGATATTTCCACAATATAGACACGCTTTTCTACCAAAAATAAATAACTATTGAGGGATTTAAACATAATGGTCAAACACTAAAATAAATGCATTTATTTTATTCAAAAGCGTTTTAATTATTTTCTACCGGCATGTGAGTCAATTTTACAGTTTTAATACAATGTATTGAATTTTATAATATTCTGTTATTAATTGCTTTTGTTTATGTTTTCAGTTGTTTATGGGATTTTCCTAATTCTCTTGTGATCTTCAAATAACTCAGTATAGTTATTATTAATACCTTGTTGTATTATTGTTATATTAATAATTAATAATATTACCAATAACATGTTATTAATTAATTATTAATCAATAATAATATTAATATTATTTATTATATTGTTAACTGAGATTTAAATTAAAAGTAGTTCGAATTAGGAATATACCAATTGCGATTAAATACAAACGTACAATACTTACCGAACACTATTTTCAAATTATCTGGTGTAGTTATTATTAATACTCCCTTATAAATATTATTTACGGTATCTGTAACATTAATAATAACTAATTGAGAATTAAATGAACTGTAGTTTTGATTAGTAATATACTATTTGAGTTTAATTAGAAAATCGTTACAATAATCGCTTAACATGATTTACAAATTACGTGGTGTAGTTATTATTAAAACCCTCTTATAAATATTATTTATGATATCTATAACATAAACAATACTGTTGACTATATTGAGAATAAATCAACAGTAGTAGATCAGGAATATATCATTTCAGTTTAACTAGAAAATTAAAATAATCGTTTATTTTTTTTTTTCAAATTACCTGGTATAGTTATTATTATCATCCTGTTTTAAATAATAATTCTTATATTGTTAATTGAGATTTAAATCAACAGTAGTTTTGTTTAGGATTATACCAATTGTGATTAATTTTAAACATACAATAATCAATTAACCTTATGAAATATTTGAAGGAAAAATTTATTTTTAAATCATTGTAACTGACAAACATGTATCTTCGTGCATTTTTAAGACAGTTCGAAGCTCTAAGAACATTTTGCGGAATGGTACTTATAGTATTTACATTTTCTATTCTTATAAATATGACTGGGGATTGAAAATTGTTTAAACTAGCTAAAACAATTTTCGATTTAGCTTAGATTGCAGAATTAGTATGCCTAAAAGTCATATTAATTCTGTTCTAAACTCTCATCCGTTAGTCATAATAATTCCAGATCAATTTTCGATTATGAAATATTATTCAAAACACCATCGATCTCTTAGTAAGGACAAACCATATCATCTGGTTATAATTAATTACATCTGTGTGATATTAAAGAGCCAAAAGACTAAGCAAAGCCTGATCGCATTGACTGTCAAAATCATATCTATGGATAAAATATTAGATTGATTTTTATTCTTTAAATAATCGAAATTTTTGTAATGAAATTTTCTAATAAAAATGATAATTTGATTCATAATTATGATTGTTAAATTTTGACCATTGGCTATTGTAACATAATCTATATTCAGAATAAAATATTTTCTATATTCATAATCTGTATTCAGAATGAAATAATTTATATATTCATAATCTAAATTCAGAATGAAATAATTTATATATTCATAATCTAAATTCAGAATGAAATAATTTCTATATTCAGAATGAAATAATTTCTATATTCATAATCTATATACAGAATGAAATATTTTCTATATTAATAATCTATATTCAGAATGAGTTAATTTCTATGTTCATAATATATATTCAGAATGAAATAATTTATATATTCCTAATCTAAATTCAGAATGAAATAAATTCTATATTCATAATCTATATACAGAATGAAATATTTATTATATTCATAATCTATATCCAGAATGAAATAATTTATATATTCATAATCTAAATTCAGAATGAAATAATTTATATATTCATAATCTATATTCAGAATGAAATACTTTCTATATTCATAATCTAAATTCAGAATGAAATAATTTCTATATTCATAATCTAAATTCAGAATAAAATAATTTCTATATTAATAATCTATATTCAGAATAAAATACTTTCTATATTCATAATCTAAATTTAGAATGAAATAATTTCTATATTCATAATCTAAATTTAGAATGAAATTATTTCTATATTCATAATCTAAATTTAGAATGAAATAATTTCTATATTCATAATGTAAATTCAGACTGAAATAATAATGTAGAACTTTCATAGTTCATAAAGCATATGCTAAAACTAAACAACCTTATCCGCATTAGATCTAAAGTTGAAAAAAACAATATTAATCATCTTATGAGCAATTATTTTGAGTAATAATAAAAATAAAATAATAATAATAATAATCAAAGAATTAAAAAAATTAAACAGGAGTATAGAATATAATACAATACAATATAACAAAATCTATAAATACATTAAAAAATTAATATGCCCTCAACGCAAAGATAATCATAATAAATAGAAAAATTGTAACAAAAGAAAGAACCATACTATAGGGATAAGAGAAATCAATAAATGTATCATAAACATATGCAATCCTTCAAGTGCAATAATAATAAAAGAGAAAAGGAGGAATCTATAATATAACCCATTATTATTACATACCACTGCTTATCTATTCATCTTATTTCACATAAAGGGAGCAAAAGATTTCGGTCTACTAGATTATGACAATGCATGCTAGCTGCATATATATTACATACTTAAGAATTTTCGGAAAAATCTGTGTAAATAAAAATGAATATTTGCCAGTATGTCTCTTATGCTCAGCTGTGCCTCTCATCCGATTGAGATAAAACTTTTGCAATTTATTACATGCTCTTACGGGGTGGTTATAGGAATGGCAAAATAATGTGATATATGTAAATAAAATCGAATGTTTGTCGGTGTGTCTCTTATGCAAAGTCGTGTAGCTTATCTAGTTTCGATGAAACTTTGACTACTTATTTCTTGCACTTTAAATGCTCGCAATTAAAAAATCCATGTTTATCACATGACCAGTTGTATGCTGGATTCTTATGAGTTGGACAGTCAAGAAATTCATTTGTTTCTGCTGAGTATGGGAAAAATATTGCCTACCCTAAAGCTTTTGAATAATAAAGTAAAAAATATATATATACTGTTACGAACCTGTGGTTTTGCTTTCCCACGCTAATACTGTCATCGTAAGGAAGACAGATTTACAGTAATATTTATTGAATAGTGAATGGGTGTGACGTCAGAGGTCCCAAGGCTTGGTGACAAACCTGGCAACAATTTGGTGACTTGGCTACGAATTTGGCCTGTTTGGCGACAAAATGGAAAGTGCCTGAAACATCGAGAATTTTCCAGATCCATCCAGTAGGAGTCGACATCCAGCTAGATCGCTCCTGATTGGTCCAGAAGATGTTAGCCCCACCTACCACCGGTATATATAAGGCAGGAGGCTGCTGGAAGAGTCAGTCAAATCGAAGCGGAGCAGCAGAGAAAAAGAAAAGATCTGAAGAAGGATCAAGCGAGAAGCCGACCCTGAATGGTCCGGTGTTCAACAAAGACAAATAGTGTGGCGTAAGTTATCAAGAAGACCTAGAGATAAAGAGGTCTTGAACTGAGGAGTCCTGAACGGAGGACTGAGGTGCGACATATTCTGAAGAAGCCTGTGTCGTAGCCCATTATGTCGTCGTCGGGAACGGAGCTGTCCCGAACTAAGGAATCGTCCCGTTGTGCGAAGTAGTGAGTCGACAGCAAAGGCAAGAAGAGACAGAGGAGTAGTGTCAGCCTGTTCTGGAGAGACCAAAGTGGTGTAAAGAGAATCCCTTAAAGATTCCCTTTCCGGCTGAATCCTTTCTGGCCCCTGTGTGAGCTGTGGACATTGTCACTACAGAATTTCTGCCTGTGGATTACTATCTGCAGTGTGTTGTCCTGTGTGTTCGTCTCGGCTGTAAATAGTTCTCTCCTGCACATAGTAGTGTGTAAATAATTGTCGTCTTTGAGCTGTCCTGTCTTCTTCCTGTAAATAAACGTCTGTCTTCTGTCCGTCTACCAAAAGGACTGATCATTCTGTGTGTCATCATCTCACACCATACACAACCACTATATACAAGGTAAAAAAAACGAACCCGACGGGTTAATATAGGAAATCCGTATTTACGCTTCTTCTTTATATATCATTCAATTTCAATGAATGCATTCATTTCCGATACGAAAATAATTGCTATTCTTTCTATCGTTCCTAATTAAAGAAGACGGTTATTTTAAATTTCAAACAATATTTCCAAAATTTATTTCTTTTGCGGCAGCAATACCGGGTATCAGCTAGTGTTAAATTTCATTTGATTAAATATAATAAATTTATATAAATATTTTTTTTAAAAAAATTACTAAATATTGAGTTTTTAAATGGTATTTTTGATATTTTTTCCCCTCTTCAGCTTTTATGGCTCAAGAATATTTTATCAATATATTTCATACCTTCTATTGATTGATTATCATGCGAAATACTTTTTACGGATATTTTGAGTGTCATAAAATAAATTATTTTAATACTTAGCATTTGTTATACAAGAATATTTTAAGAAACTTCAGCTTTCCTGAAAATACTATCAATCTAAAAATCCCCTGATGGAATAAAACAAACTTCTTTTTTTAAATCACGAAGATTTGGGAATGTATTTTTTTCAATTCGTAAACAGTAATGACATTTTATAGTTATAATACAACCATTTCTAAGTATTTATGCTATACAGTATTTAATATAATACAAGAATCTGTGGATAGAAGAAATGCAACAAGAATTCAGTTACTGAAATTTCATGTGTGGATGATTTGCTTGAAGAGTAAAATGATGATCCATCAAATTTAATCTTGCCACTTGAATTTTATTCATACCAGTAGTATTATTCAATTATTTTTATTTCTTAACGATTGCCAAATGAAGTTTTCAATCTACTAAGGATGCAATAAGTTACGAATGAATGAGAAGAAGAAATTTAAATGCATGTGGTTTTATCCTTCTATTCCATTCTTATCCGGAATTATTCACCAGACGGGAACCGATTTGCCCTTTAGCAAAATTTTTCCCATTGAGATCAGAACAGATGTGCTGCCATTATTTTTTCCTTCATCCATTACACAAATGTGGATCAATATTGCTGATGATCTGAAACTCATCAAGACAGATAATCTACCTCACATGTGGAACCTCAGAACCTCTCACTGAAACCTCAAACTCAAGCACTTCAAAACTATTTTGACAAGCAGTATATACCACATATGATTTTCTATGCGAATTTTAAAATTAATTTCAAGTGTGATTAATCAATATTCTTGAAAGATGATTAAATATTGTAAAAAAAAAAGCTTTAATGATGTTATCTCTCAGTTATATAAATAAATTTTATGCAAACTTTTCGTTTCTTTATGTAAACATTTCGCTTTGCGATCTGTAAGGGCGCGATGGCCTGATCGTAAGGTCTCGGCTTTGGAACCGGAGGGTTTCAGGTTCGAGACTCGATTCCTCCGAAGAACCGTCATGTGAGGGGGTCTCTTGCACTTTAAATCTGTCAGGCAAAATGTCCTCCCGCTGGTGTGGTGTTTAGGGGGGGGTGACACTTCAGGTGTTGTCCTCGTCACCTGACAATGGTTCAAAATGGCGATTTCAGTCCCAAAATAGCCACCGTGTTGCTTTAAACGAGACGTTAATATAACTAAACTAAACTAAACTTGTGATCTGTAAATACCCAGTCACTTGACCCATGACTGTTGAAGTTTTTGTTACCAGTATTGTTTAAAATATTTAATGAAAATTATTATTACATCATAATATGCATTTATATAGTCACGTAAATAGAACTCAAGACAATACAGGAAGTAAAGCTGAATCAATTTATTAATTCGTCTAAACTAAGAACTCTGTGTCTGAAAGATTTTCAGCTTTTATACGGGTAGGGAAAGTTCCAGAATACCTTTCTGGAGACAGTCAAAAAAGTATCTGGTCAATTAGAGAAAGGTCCAGAGTTTTCTAAAACACGAAATAAAGGAAAAACAAATAAAGAAAAAAAAAACATTTAAGCAAATGTTAAGTCTACGTGATTTCCTAATATGAGTCCAACGTCATAACCAATCAGCTATGGAGACTCAGAAACGTTTCGTTTCAATGCGGCAATATTGCATTTATATATCGATGAAATGATGACATGTAATGGTAATGTATAGCTTTTATTAACTTCAAATTAAGAAAATATGAGTTAAAAATATTTTTTTCATTATTACAAATATTACAACTGTGTATTACAGTGTTTGTGGCAATAATAATTAATAGTCTTTCTATAACTTACCTTTTTTTGAGTAACGGAAATTGTTCACCTCTTTACCAACAGTCATCTGAAATCCTGTTTATTATACGTGCTAACAAGCTTTTAAAAAAATATTATTGGGTAATGTATCGAAATCAGATGTTGAAAAAATGAGAAGAAAAATCTAGCGATAATTTTACTCATTTTTTAAAAAAAAGGCTAATCTTGAAGATGTTATACATTGGCAACAAAACATGAAACAGTTAACCAGCATTTAGATACTAATAATGCGAGTATATAATGCTCCTATTTTTCAGATTTGAATTTTGAGTTGGAATATATATATACACTGAAGTGACAAAAGTCATGGGATGACTGTTAATATCGTGTCGGTCCTCCTTTTGCCCGGCGAAGTGCAACAACTCGACGTGTCATGGAGTCCACAAGTCGTTGGAAGTCCTCTGCAGGAATATTCAGCCATTCTGTCTGTATAGACGTCCATAATTGTGAAAGGGTGGATGGTGCAGGAGTTTGGGCACGAACGGACCTTTCGATGATGTCCCATAAATGCTCGATGGGATTCATATCGGGCGATCTAGGTGACCAGATCATGCGCTGAAATTGTCCGGAATGTTCTTCAAACCAATCGCGAACAGTTCTGGCCCGGTGACATGGCGCATTGTCATCCATAAAAATCCCATCGTTGCGTGGGCACGTGAAGTCCATGAATGGCTGCAAGTGATATGCAAACAGCTGAACATAACCATATCCATTCAATGATCGGTTCAGTTGCACCAGAGGACCGAGTTAATGCCATGTAAAAACTGTCCATACCATTATGCAGCCACCACCAGCTTGAACAGTGCCTTTCTGACAGTTTGGGTCCATGGCTTCGTGGGGTCTGCGCCACACTCGAACTCTACCATCAGCTCGTAACAACTGAAATCGTGACTCATCTGACCAAGCCACGGTTTCCCACTGGTCTAGGGACCAGTCGATATGCTCACGAGCCCAGGAGAGTCGCTGCAGGCGATGTCGTGCTGTTAGTAAAGACACTCGAGTCGGTCTTCTGCTGTCATAGCCCAAGGAAGACAAATTTCGCCGGACAGTTCTATCGGACACGTCCCTCGTACGCCCCACATTGATTCCTGCAGTTATTTGACGAAGTGCTGCGTGTCTATTAACATTGATCATTCTACACAGACGTCGGCGGTCTCGGACGTTAAGTGCAGGTGGTCGTCCACTGCGCTGTCCATGATGGGATGTGATGCCTGAAATTTCATACTCTCGGTACACTCTTGATACTGTGGATCTCGGAATATTGAATTCACTAACGATATCCGCAATGGAATGACCCATGCGTCTAGCTCCAACTAACATTCCACGTTCAACGTTTGTTAATTCTCGTCGTGCCGCCATAAATCATGAAAAACCTGTTCACATGAATAACTTGAACACAAATGAAAGCTCTGGAAAACGAACTGCGCATTTATACTTTTTCGCTGCGATACTACTGCCATCTGTATATTTGGATATTGCTATCCCATGACTTTTGTCACTTCAGTGTATATATATATATATATATATATATATATATATACACACTGAATATATATATATATACTGTGAAAGCTGACTCCAATATAAGAAAACGGAAGAAGAGACAATGGCTTCAACAACTTGTTGCCGTTAAATTCTGAGGCAATATCTCATATTTCAAACAAAAACAATATCATGTTCTCACATGATAAGAAAATTAGGATAGTTACAATCTCGTTCAGACACCTTTCATTTTACTTTTATTTTTCTTGCGATATGATTCATGACTTATTCATTACTTAATATTTTTATTACTTATTATATTTACTTAATATAATGACTTATTCATTCTTTAATATTTTTCTTTGTTTGCTATTTATCTATGAAATATTTTTGAATAGAATGTTTAAAGAAAAATGCAAATCCACATAAAGTGAAAATATTTACTTTGCTTGGATTTGTGAAAAATTACAATGTTCCATACAAATTTTAAATAAATTTTCGAGAGTTAAATATTATCCACAGTTGACTGATAAATATTTTCTTTCCTTCATAAAATTAACCTTTAAGATTCTTCTTTGTGTGCTATTTATTTCTGTAATATTTCTAAATAGAATGTTTAAAATAAAATGCAAGTCAACGTAAAGTAAAATATATAATTATTTTGTATGGATTTGTGAAGATGACAATGTTCCATACAAATTAAAAATAATTTTTGAAATGTTAAATATTATCCACAATTGACTGGTAAATATTTTCTTTCGTTCATAAAATTATTCTTTAATATTCTTCTTTGTGCGCTATTTATTTGTGCAATGTTTCTAAATAAAATTTTTAAAGGAAAAATGCAAATCAACTTAAAGTAAAAATATATTATTTTGTATGGA
>JAPMOQ010040560.1:14368-27469 GCA_026543055.1 Argiope trifasciata
TTAAATATTACCCAATGTTGAAATAAACAATTTCCTACGTTCATTCTACTTTGTGTACAATTTGTTTGTGTAATATTTCTGAGTAGAATGTTTGAAGGAAAATAGAAGTCAACTTTAAAATATTTATTTTGTAGGGATTTGTAAAAATTACAAAGCTTCATACAAAATTAAAATAATTTTTGAAGTGTTAAATATTACCCACAATTAGCGAATAAACTATTGCTTTCGTTCATAAAATTAAACTTTATTAATCTTCTTTGTGTAATATTTCTGAGTGGAAATTCATTTTGCACAGGCGATAAAAAGAATAAATCTTCTGGTTTGTAATATGTGAAACAACAATTCCCATCATTGCGTCATTCCAAGAAGCTTGAGGTAATTTAAGAAGCTCCTATCTGGGAAGAGCTAAGTGAGAAATAGGTGATTTTCGAAGAAAAGCCATACTACTTCTTGAACCACTTTATTCAAATTTATAAGCAAAGGCATTCTTTCGGGTTCTTTAGATTTCGGTACTAATAAATTCTTTTGGAAAACTTTTCAAAATAATTCTCTTAAAATTGAATTAATGTTCACATGCATGGCTTGAAATAAAAATAAAAAACACATCAGCACGTAATGTCTGAGCCAAGCAAAACGGAAATTTAAACTAATTTGAAGTATGGTTGATTGAAAAGCGTAGGAAATAAGATATTATTCGAATAATACCTTTATAATATTCATTAAAGTTAAGTTGTAAATATTTATATAATTTATTCCATAAAAAGTATTTAATATTAATAGTTGAAATAAAGAGTTCTAATCTTTTGTTTATTCAAAAAATTCTTTTTTATTCTTAGTACTTTTAAAGTAAAGGTGAAAAAATATAATTCTGTATAGTTCAAATAAATATTTATAGATGTTATTGTTGTAATTCCTTAATCAATGTACTACTGTAAATATTCTGATAAGTATAACAGGATAAAAGTAATTCATTTTGTTTTAGTGCTGGAATTGCACTTTGCATTGAATTTTACGATAAATAATTCCATATAAAACATTTTTTCCTGAAATCATTTAAATCATGAATTTAACTTTTTAAAATATGCTTTATTATAAGTGGAAATAAGCAGTTTAATATTATTTATTATTCACTTATAATTCTTTCAATATTTTGAAAAAAATATCTATGAATATCTTTTTTTTTTGGTCTTGTCATTCCAAACTCTACATCAAAATAAACTTTAACACTGTAGATTTTCTTTTGAGAAACACGTAGCACATTTCATATAATTAATTATCTTTTGCATTCAATATTTCCAAAATTATGCTTTGCTATCATTTCATAATTGTAACACCTTACTCCAATGATATTGAAAATTGCTTTATTGATTAGATTATTTTATGCTGATATTTATTATTCAATTTTATTTCTAGAAAAGTAATTTTGTAGGTGAAGAAGAAATTTGAATATGCTTTTTTGATTTAATTAAATGCTCAAAAAATAATATTCCTTACATCTTTAACATTTAATTACTTTCATTAATTTAGATATATTTGAAAATATCATCTTACTAAAATGCATCTTTCAGTAAAAATACGACTAAGATACTAATTTTAAAATATCAGTTATGCTAACTTTTTAAATTCATATATTTTTTATTTTTCTAACAAAATATGAATTTATTGTATCCTCTTGAAAACTCTATACATCCGAGAGTGACGACATTTTTTAAAGACTTATTTTTCTTTCAAAATGTGTTGTTTATTTTTTAAAATATATATAAATATTTTTTTTCTTAGCTATCTGTAATAATTCTTATAGTTTTATTCTTCTTTAAAACTAAACGATATGTTTAAAAATATGTATATCATTTATTAAAAACTAGCTGGTACCCGGCGCGTTGCTGCCACCGAACAAAATATTATTAAGTACAATCAATCAGTAATTTGGAAATGTATAATCGAAATAGGATAAACAGTACGATAGTATATAAAACACAAACAAACAAACATTCCTTCTTATATATTAGATTTGTGTATTCTTTTAGAATTGTAATGAAAGAAACTATTTACTGTATCTCGTGATTCGTTTCACATTCGTTCAGAATTCACAAATTCAATTTAAGAAAATGAGATTAAAATGTTTTCTTTTAAATTTGTTTACACATAGAAAATATATTTATATCATAAAATCATTAATATAGTTGAAAAGATAGTTCTTGAAAATTAAGATAGTTCAAAATTATTTGTACTGCAATATTTTTGGTAGTTACTGCGAAAAACGCTAAACTTTAATTAAAATTTAAAAACTCTTGCCTTGGTATTCCCTTAAACTTTATCGCATAATCTGTCATAAAGTTGTTACCTTTGAGAATGAATTGCGTCACATTTGCTTTCTATCGCTACAAAATATTAACCTTTCACTTAGATTTAGCATTTCTACAAAATCTATTTCACCTCGGCGAGTTATTTGGAGATGAATCCTTGTAAACAGATGCTATTGAGATTCGATTTTTTTATTTAAATAATTTTATTATCCCTACAACCATGTAAACAACAACATGTGTCAACAATAAGCTGACAAAGTTTCATCGCAATCGGATGAACGGTTTAGGAAGGCATAAGACACATAAAGAAAATTTCCATTTTTATTTTTACACTGATTGAAAAAAAAATCCCAACACCAAGAAAAAATTACTGTGCAGTAATGCAATTTTAGGAATACATTTATCTAGGTAACATATTTAATTGATTTAAGTTTCAAGATCATAGGTAGAGCCATTGGCAAGAAAAGCCATTTCAAATGTGAAATGTTGGTGCATTAGTAACCGGTGCAACCGCCAGAATTTTGAATGCAAGCATGCAAACGTGCATGCATTGTGTCGTACAGGTGTCGGATATCTGTTTGTGGGATGGAGTTCCATGCCTGTTGCACTTGGGCGGTCAATGCAGGGATGGTTAATATTGGTTGTGGATGACGCTGAAGTTGTCATCCAATGATGTCCCATACGTGCGCGATTGGAGAAAGATCTGGTGATCTAGCAGGCCAAGGCAACATGTCAACACTCTGTAGAGCATGTTGGGTTACAACAGAGGTATGAGGGCGAGCGTTATCCTGTTGTAAAACACCCCCTTGAATGCTGTACATGAATGGCAGCAGAACATGTTGTATCACTAGACTGACGTACAAATTTGCAGTCAGGGTGCGTGGGATAACCACGAGAGTGCTCCTGCTGTCATACGAAATTGCTCCCCAAACCATAACTCCAGGAGTAGGCCCTGTGTGTCTAGGCCGCAGACAGGTCACTAGCAGGCGTTCACCTGGCCTCCTTCTAACCAACAAACGGCTATCACTGCGACCAAGGCAGAACCGGCCTTCATTAGAAAACACAACAAATCTCCACTCCGTCTTCCAATGAGCTCTAGCCTGACACCACTCACGTCGCAAACGGCAGTGGTTTGGAGTCAGTGGAATGCACTGTACAGGGCGTCTGGCTCGGAGCTGTCCTTGAAGTAACCGATTTGTAACAGTTCGTTGTGTCACTGTGGTGCCAACTGCAGCTCGAATTTCAGCTGCAGACGCAGTACGATTAGCCACAGGCATACGCCGAATACGACGGTTTTCCCTCTCAGTAGTACCATGTGGCCGCCCGAAACCTGGTCTTCTTGAGGCAGTACCTTCCCTTGACCACAGCCGCTAATACTCATTCACAGTGGATATATTCCTGCCAAGTCTTTCAGCAATATCGCGGAAAGAAAACCCACCTTCTCGTAGCCCTAAAACACGACCTCGTTCAAACTCAGTGAGCTGTTGATAATGGCTTCTTCGTCTTCTCAGAGGCATCCTTGACTAACATTAACCCTCTACGTCAAATCTCAACTGTAAATAACGATCACGAACCGTACAGCGCTTATTTAAAGCAAACCTCATTTGCATGTTCATAGTGTCGCTACTACCGCCCCACTTACGCGCGTTGCTCGAAATTTTTATCAACGTCATCTTTCAGATGTATAAACAAGCCTACCAAATTTCGTTTATCTAGCACATCTCCTTCCTATTGTTGAGATTTTTTTTTCGATCAGTGTATATAGATGTTTATTAAGACACATAGAAAAAGAAGTAATTTCATATTTGTATTTTTAAAATATATTGTATAAAGAATAAATTAATCATATATTGTTGAATAAATAATTATATACTTTCGTAATTAATTTTATACGAACGGAATAAATTAATTATATACGTTCTCTGAGGTAACGGCCTTAACAGAGAGTATAAGGCTGTTACGTCAGAGAAAAGCAAAGAGAAAGAGTTCATGCGAAAAACATACTTTATTATTTATTTGTACACTCAATATATTGGACGCTCTAAAAAAATTATATTTCAGTTGTCTTTGCCTGTAATTAAGGACGTTTTCAGGCTAGACATTTGATATCTTACGTGTATATACAATAAAAGTAATAATTCCGATATTAAAAGTTAAAATTGAATTACGAAATGGTAAATGAAAAATTTTAGTCATCGTTAACTATAATTTGACTTGGATTTAGATGAAAATAGGCAATTAGACTATTATAATGACTTTTCTTTGCAAAAGTTTGTAGAAAAAATATCATTATTACAAGAAGCACTATTTATCTTGATTGGGTTATATATTTTAATGATATAATAAGGAAAACATGTGCAATACAACTAGTGTCTAATTGGTATTAGAACTTCCAACTTTAATAAGATTTTACTGAATAATCATTTTAAGACGCATGTATTCAAGTCCTGACATTTTTCGTTGCAATTACTATATTAAAAATATTAATCTAGAAAGTGGACTTTTTTGGAGTTTAAAACTGTATATATAGTAAAAAATGTTTTTCAGTTACATAATATACATTTTTAATTATTTGTTAATTAGTTATTGCTTTTTTTGTTATAAGTAAATTAAATGCACAATTTTATAAAATAAATTAATAAAATGTAATAAAAATAGAATGAAATAGACCTTTCTTATCACATAATCTATATAAATAAAATTGAATGTTTGCATGTCTCTTATGCGCTGCCGTATCGTTCATCCGATTGCAATAAAACTTTGAATATTTATTATTTGCAGTTACCGCATGGTTATAGGCATAGTAAATTAACTAATATATAAATATTTTTGTTTCTATTTGCTGCATCTATTTACCAAGGGTTATTGTAAAAATAACTCGTCAATGAGACACAATAGATTCAGTAAAGGTGCAAAATTCAAGCTAGAAGTTAATATTTTGAAGATATTGTACGTAATTGCAATGTAAATCGCTCTCTGAGGTAACAGCCTTATTGGAGAGTATGCGAGAAAGTTTTAAGGGAACCAATCCTGTAGGATTTAAATTTCAGTAAAAAATGTAATAAAATTTTTATCGTTCTTCAAATAATAGAGTTTGAAAAATTTTATACTATATTTACTATAAAAAAATTAATTCAGCTATATCAACAAATATATGGCGTAAATATACTTAATATGTTTTGGCAATTTAAAAAAAAATATTTAATAATATTTTATATAATATTTTATTTCGAAAATATTTAATAACCTTGAGAGTTATGAACGAAAATTAAACGAATCATGAAATATATCAGAAATAGTTTCTTCCCTTACAATACTAAAAAAAAAAAAAAAAAAAAAAAAAAAAAAAATTACACTTTTTAAATAATACGTAGATTTATTATATAAAAATGAATTGTTTTTTTGTTTCTACTTCATGCGCTGCTGTGCTATTCAACTGATTTCTGTGCAATTGGCCAATTCAGTGTTTGCACCTGCATGAAGGTTTTAGGCAGAGTGCCATTCTCATGTCTTTGATAAAAAAATTAATTTTTGTTTCTTTGCACCTACTACTCAGCTACACTATTCAACTGATTGCGACGTAACTGATAAAATTATGGATTGCACTTTACGAAGGTTATATTTTAAAATTGATTATTCCCAAAAGTCAAGCATCACATTCTATCGGAATTAATTGCATACATATATCAAATAAAATAAAATGACAATGATTGATGTCAGTCAATGTGTGGAAAATGAAATCAAAAACATTTTGTGAAAGCTCTAACTGCTTTCCTTCTCATTAATGAATAGTTTTTAACACAGGATGTTGTCGTTTAGCATGCTCACAGTTTTATATGTATCAACACATATTATTCAGATTTCATCTCACACATACAAAATAAAATTATTATCGATGCAGCTCAGGTTAAGATATATACATCGGAAATTTCCCCGTGCAAACTGTGATATTCCTACTTTTTAAGTAAATCTGCAGACGCCGCGGTAGCCTGGTTGGTAGAGCGTCAGTCTCGTAACCGAAAGGTCGCGGGTTCTGTCCTCGTCTTAGCCAAAGACCACCGTGTTGGCTAATGGCAGTTGGGGCACGTTAAATATGCCGAGACTGCAAAGTCCTCCAAGTTCCCGTAACAAAACGATACCTCTGGGGGTACTGAATCATAGATGAGTCGGTCTCTGATTTGGGTCTAAATTCCGACTTGCTGATGGATGAATGAGTGTATGAATGAATTCGACCACCCCCTAAAAAGGGTTGTGTCATGTGTGTGAGCTAGAAGTCAGACTTCTGCCCTCTGGATGCTCAGGGGTCTTTGCCCTCAGAAGCTACTGCACCCCCTTTCCGAGAAAAACGCGGACACGACAACAACAAAAAGTGAATCTACAAACGCTATTTCGATTATACAAATGTATATCGCATTGAATGCTTCGACAAGAAATGTGTTTCCAAATGTACGTCACTTAATAGATGTAACAGTGCAACATCTAGAAACTGGCCAAATCGAGCTTCATAAACAACGAGGAACAACAAGAGGCCAATAAATCTGATCGTTTACAAATTGCAAATTCACGTATTTCAGAGTCTCAAGATCAACATGAGGCAAGAATCGAAAGACGGCGTTTACATGCTACCTGAGCGCGAGTATCAGAATCAGAGGAAACACATGAAGCAAGAAACGTAACAACTATTCTTAAAGAAATGTCGATTGAAAGAAATGTACACTGTCATTATTCCCAACAACACTCCTTTTGGTTTCAAGCGACTGCAGATCCCCATTGGATTCGATAGCCATCTATAATACTGGATATAATTGTATACTGGATGCTAACAGTCAGACAGTGAAAGAAATTTAAGAAATTCCTTCCGAAGACGGAAAAACATTATATATATATATATATATATATATATATATACTAGCTGACCCGGCAAACGTTGTTTTGCCATATAAGTAATTTCCTAGTAATTTCTAGTGTAGACAAAAAATAACTTACTTATTGTAAGTATGTATGTATGTTAGAATGTGTATATTGTATTTATGTAAGAATGTGGTATATGCGTGAAATAAGCATGGAGCGCTGTGAACGATGAGGGAATATAAAAATAACAAAAGGCAAACATTATTTTTAAGTTAATATAATTTATTCCTTAAAATTATACATCATTAATTAAACAATTACGACAGTAACACTATTAAACAATATCAATCTCTTAATGCTATAGCGTGAACAATATTTTTTGTTAGTCCATCTTTAGCTAACACAAACAAACTGGATGGTTTACCCACTCGAGAGCATGCCACGTATAATTGTCCGTGTGAAAAACATGGTGTTCTCAAATCTAATCCACAAACAGACATCGTTTGACCTTGGGATTTGTTGATAGTCATTGCAAATGCCAATCTAATCGGAAACTGAATACGTTTGAATTGAATTGGTACATCTGTAGGTATAATAGGAATCCGTGGTATGAGTATATCTTCACCTCTGAACTTGCCATTTAAAATCCTGGCTTCGATCACGTTTTTCATTAATTTTTGAATGACTAATCGCGTACCGTTGCACAGCCGGGGCGGGTTCCAATTACGAAGCAAGATAATTGGAGATCCAACCTTTAATTGTAAATTATGCGGTGGCATGCCTGGCAAATCCAGTGAGTTCAAAAACTCTGTGGGAAAATTTACTGCTTCGCTGTCGTCGCAAACTGTATCAATAGATTTATATGATACCAAGTTCCCTGGCAACAACATTTGTATCTTCAGATTTAAATTGTCAACGTCTACATTTTTTGCCGCTAAAATCGCTCTTTCTGCAAGCCATTCATGATTTATGTACTGTGTGTGTACATCGGGAAATATTTGTTCAATGAGAGTATCTTGCGAATCAGCGATTGTGCAGAAATCGGTCGGTAATTTTACGTATCCAGTTTCATCTATAGCAACTTTTCCATCACCGATATCTAAGAGTTGGTTTGAAAATGTTTCAGCGGATGGATCTTGAAGCATTTGAACGCGCATATTTATTTTTAGCTGTAATTTTTCAACATTACGCCACAATGGAGATGATTTTAAGCAAGCGTTGATCTCATCAGCGTATGTTGAACGTGGAATGACTGGAAGTGTTTGTCTGAAATCACCTGAAAGGACCAACAGAGTTCCGCCAAATAGTTTGTCACTGTTTTTAATATCTTTCAATGTCCTGTTCAACGCCTCAAGTGAATGTTTGTGTGCCATAGTACATTCATCCCAAATAATAATTTTACACCGTTTCAGCACAGTGGCCATGGACGATTGTTTCTTAATGTTGCATACTACGTCAGGGTTATTCTGAATATTTAGTGGCAGCTTAAATACTGAATGAGCTGTTCTACCTCCATCCAATAAAGTTGCTGCAATGCCTGATGCTGCAACGGCCAATGCTATGCCATTATTTTATCGTATTTCAGCAAGAATTATCGAAATAACGAATGTTTTGCCAGTTCCACCCAGTGCATCCAAAAAGAAGAACCCACCTTGTCCAGCTGAAACTGCGAGCATAATGCGATCATAAATGGTTCTTTGTTCCTCATTCATTAGTGGGACATTGCGGGCAACAATCGCTGCCATTTCTACAGTACTGTACTGCAGTTCACGATTCATTTCAGTATTCATTAAATCAGATGCAGTTCGATTTGGTGAATTCATACCGAAATTACTAAGTGGTAAGTTGGCAATGACAATGCAAAGATCCTCAATAGCAATCAATGCTTCATTGTACATTTCGTCGCTGAATGTTATGGTTAGATCGTGGCACCGTATACGATGTTGATGCAATATATCATCAGTCATTGAATCTTTGTGATTTTCCCATAATATCTGTGCTCGGGCTGGGAAACATGTAGTCAACACTATAGCGAATAGTCGACAATTTGTATTGCTGTACAGTTCAATGCAGCTTCAGCAAGCATGCATTCCCACTGGTTGTCGTCTTCCAGCAAGGCGAGTGCAAGGCATGCATCTTTATACGTTGGATATTGTTGCCCATTCACTTTACGTATATCTTGAAATGATAATGGGCCAGTAACATTAACCAACAACAGTCGAAGATAAAAGCGCTCAGTGTGTCTTGGATTGACTGTAAATAATCGCCCCAAGGCGTTTGATTTAAATAAATTGGGACATGCAGCAACTGGTGAGCCTTGCTTGCGGGGCATACATGTTTTTGTTTGAGTCCATGTGAAATAGCGTGGTACTTGCGAATAGAGTAATGTTCGTGCAAAGGCACCAAAATCATCAGCACGATTACACAATTAAAAAAATGCAGTGAGTGTAGTTTTAGGTGGATTTATTGCACGATCAATCGCTGTCTCGTTCGTGAAAAATACACGCTGACCGTTTTCAAGATGGATGGCTAACTGAACAACTGCTGTATCCCGTTCATGAATTGGAAAACCAAAGATACGCCAAGCAGCTTCATTGGAGTTGATGTACCTACCAATTTGGTAGAGCGTAATTTCACGGTTTTATTCACTGGAGGAGCATTCACATTAGTATTTTCCACTCTAAACACAGCCATATCACTGCCTTTATGGACATACTTGCAAATGTATTTGATGCTCTTCACAGAACTGCAGAACTCAACATTAATATGAGCATTATATGTCTTGCTCAGCAGAGGCGAATATGGCACCACCCAACGATTGTCAATATCAATGTCTGTGTTGATGATATTTTTAATAAATGATTGTCCGCCATTTTCAGGATTTCTTCGACGATATATTGGGTATCCGTCGACATTTGTGACCGTATCATTGGTAATATCTTTAGGGAAATTTTTAGTACATTTTCCATCAGCCATGCAAGGCGATGAACTATTAAGAGTACCACATGGACCATGAATCATGTTTGTTGTAACAATATCAAACAGCAGTTGGTCAGTGGAGGGATCTGGAATTTCCGCAGAAATGATACTATCGATTTCTTCAGGACGGATTTTGTCGATGAACCAAACCAAAATATGTGCATGAGGTAATCCTCGCTTTTGCCACTCAACCGAATACATCCAGCAACGTGTGGGACCGAATACATGTGATTTAGTAATGAAACTTATTAAAGACTTCAACTTTTGTCTGAACACACGTGCTGTAATGTCATGGCGATGTATTGCATTTTGGCCAGGCAGTAGCAAAGATGTAATCTCTGGCCATTTTGGATTACATGTGAACGTGATAAATAAACATGGTCGTCCATATTCGCGCACGAAAGTCAGAGCATCCTGTATATATTCTTGCATATGACGTGGACTGCCTACGTACGAGGATGGTAAAATGACATGGTTACCAATTTCGGCGACGTCGGCGTTGTTGTTGATAGCGTCTCGCAAATGAATGTACTCTTCCGCGCGCAGCTTTTGTTGATTATATCTTAAGTATCGTAGTCGTTCGCTCTCAATCTTCGCGTACATGTCGACCATGAATTGTTGACAAAGCTCACGACATCGTAAAATGACGTTGTCCAGGCCACGTCTAATCATTAATCGGTACGCATAATAATCCTTTGAGCTAACGTTCTTGTTTGTTTCAGCTCCTGTAATATTTGTTCATAAAAATTAATTTAAATTTATTACTTTCAATAATTTAATTGTTTTGTTAAATGATTAATGATCAAATTAATAATCAATGAAGTACCTGATACGGGATCTCGTTGTTTTATGTTTATGCAATATCCGTCTTGTCCCTTCCAGAATATTAGCGGATATTGGAGAGCGTCATATGAACGATGTGTGTCAGCAATGAACTGAAGATTATTATTTCTTCTACGAATCACAATTTCTCGTGCAGCTGTACAATCGCCAACCATGATTCCAGCAACATCATCAACAACGGGTGCATTGAATCTATGAATATGCTCTCCAGCTGGTATTTTATCAGGATTAATGACGATAGCGTGATTATCGCTTTGTAATTGATGCATATGTGATTTGAATATTTTCAACAACTCGTTGTGCTCGTTCAAAAGAGCATCTAGCTCGCTGACGATGCGCCTGGCATAAAGTGAATCAAGGTTATTATAATCACAACGTGCATTCACGCGATTGGCAAGTGCGCTTCCGGAATCCTCGCCGACCATAAAGTAGATTTGTAAGAATTTATGTGGTTCGTTTGGCATTGGCAGCAGTGAGCCCATTTTATGATAAACTTGGCCTCTGATTTTGAATGTAGAATTGAATTGTTGACCATTTGCATTAGTATTTCGAACTATTTCTGTTGCTCCAAACGATGTCATTTGAAAGCATGAATTGAAACTTCGAATTGACTTCAGAAACACGTTAGAATCTGGATATGTGCCGATAAGTAAGCCGTTCAATGGTTCAGGTGGTGTTTCAATTTCAGGTAGTTGCACTTTTCCTGACGCGCAACACATCCCAGCTGGCTCATTTTTGAATTTCAGAGCATGACAATGCGGACATTCCTTGTCCATAGCACCAATTACCACTTTTGAATGAGCATAATATTCAATATCGGTCTCATACTGGAATGCTAGACGCAGGAATGAATCAGATATAAATGCTCGATGTACCTGTTGTCGTTGTTGGTCATTTGTTCTTCGTCTATTGACTGTGAAACGGCGTGATTGTCGTTGTTCTAATCTTCTGACTTCATTGCGTTCAGCTCGTGTATCTTCTGGCTCTTCTTGATGCAATTGCGCCATTCTGACACGTGCATCAGTATTTTGTTGCTGGATTTGTTCTTCTGTTCTTTCGGATCTGCTATTTCGCAAGTTTCGAGCTTTACTTGTACTGCGGCTCAAATCAGCCCCTTTGCGTTTTCTTGGCATTGCTCACTGTACAAAACATACATAAATAGAATTAATGAAATTATTTAATGATGAAAAATGTTAAAAGTATAATTAGGGCCAGGATTTTTGCCGCAGTTTTGAAATGATTAGTTTTAATTTATGAAATTATAACAAAAATATAAGTTTTATTGAAAAATTTTTCAAACAAAAGTAAAAAATTAAATTTTGTGAAAACATTGTCTCTTATAATTTTTTCATACAAACAATATTTCCATTGACATTTCAAAATATTCATAATGATTGATTTATTGGAAACTATGAAAATCTTAATTTTTCAATTACATTTTTTTAATAAAATTAAATTAAAATTACATTTTTATAAGATCTACAACATTTTCGATATAAATAAAAAAAAGTATACTTACAACACAAAATACGTTGTTATTGGAAGCTCGTGTCACGTGTTGAGTACTTTTGAGGTTATAAAATCACTTGATTAACTAATCGTGCAAAATACACTCAAAATTGATAATTTAATTATTATTGATAAAATAGGAATGATTAAAAGTTAATATGAGAGTTACACTGAGATAGCAAAATAATAATTTTCAACGTTACTACTACACTTATGCATAAACAATAATGATGGCCGACAACTGTGTAGAGAGTGAGAAAGAAAGGAGAGCGGCTTCGTTCTCATCCCTACTCCGTGCTGTTTACTGGGTCAGAAGTGACACCTGTAGACATCTGGCGGGGATAACTAATTAAATGACGATTGATCAGTTTTCGACCGGAGAGGAAAAATGATTAAATTACTAAAATGGCTATTAAAAAATAAGGGTTGATCGTAGAAGGGTGAAAATTGAGGATTGTATGTATTTTTGTATGTTGTATCATAAAAAAATAGATATTAAAAATTTTGTCTAAAAAATAAAAAAAAATTTAGGGTTGTACTACCCCTAACATTTAGGGGGATGAAAAATAGATGTTGGCCGATTCTCATAGATACCGGATAAGCACAAAAAATT